>ML099965.1:12709-24262 GCA_003697995.1 Taxidea taxus jeffersonii | reverse complement strand
CTACCTTTCAGGAGCTAGCAGTGGTCCTTTTATATACCCTGATGTCTTTATTCTTGGGTTCTTAGTCTTCTGTTGATTGGTGTAGATCTTCAAAACATATTTTGAAAAGCACAGATTTTCTGAGAACATACAATGTATATCTTTCTTCTGTGTCCACAAATGAATGAAATTTTGACTCAGTGTAGAAACTCTTGGTCAAAAATTTTGGCCCCTTAGTATGCTTGTAGCCGTTGCTCTGTTGTTTCTATAAGTTTAATGACGTATAGGAGTTTGATATTATCTATTTATTAATCTAATTCTTTTTTACTGTTAACCTAGAATTCTACCTGAACATTTGATTGATTATTTTCTTTGTGGTCACAGTTTTAAAACAGCTATCAGAGTGTGTCTAGAAACAATTACCTTAATTTTACTTTTGTCTAATATGAGGCGACTGGCTTGATTTCTACTCAGAATAATATGTGTGTGTGTGTGTGTGTGTGTGTGTGTGTGTGTGTGTGTAAGAGAGAGAGAGACAGACAGATACAGAGGCAGAAAGAGAGACAGAGAGTGAATGTGTTTTAACATTTTCTCTAATTCTGGTGTCCTTTTGAGAAAACCTAAAATACTTAGTGTAGATAGTATATTTTCCATATCTATTACCTAATATCTTACTATTCTTTTTTAATTTGTAGTTTTACTTTTCTAAAGTTTTTGTCTGCAAGACAGATTCTGTATGCATACTGTACGTACATGTACTCATGTGCGAGTTATGACCCCTTTTTGCTTCTAGTGTATTGTAAAAAAAAATTCTGTCTTATTTCTTTGGCTCATCCTATTCTTTTGTCCCATTCTTTTCTCTTTTCATCTCATCCTATTTCCTCCTTATAGACTTCACCTTCCTGTTCCCCTTTTGCCTTTTGTTTTTGTTTTTTTTTTAAAAGATTTTATTCATTTATTTGACAGAGAGACAGAGATCACAAACAGGCAGAGAGGCAGCCAGAGAGAGAGGGGTAAGTAGGCTCCCCGCCGAGCAGAGAGCCCAATATGGGGCTTGATCTCAGGACCCTGAGATCATGACCTGAGCCGAAGGCAGAGGCTTAACCCACTGAGCCACCCAGGCGCCCTCACCTTTTGTTTTTTAAAGACTTATTTATTTATTTTAGAGAGAGAGAGTGGAAGAGAAAGAAGGGGGGAGGGGCAGAGGGAGAGAGAGAATCCTCAAGCCGACTTCCTGCTGAGCCCGGAGCCCAGGTGCACAGTTGGATCCCAGGACCCTGAGATCATGACCTGAGTTGAAACCAGGAGTCTGAAGCTCAATGGACTATGCCACCCAGGTGCCCCACCTGCCCCAGTTTAAAACAATCTTTTTTTTTTTTTTTTAATCCTGCAAAAGAAACAAAATACCTTTAAAATTTTTTCTTTTTCCCATCATAAATCATTTTAAGGAAGTTATCTATTTTCTGAGGGACACAGTTAATATTCATTTTGAGCTCTTCTGTAAAATTTTTCAACAGGACTAAGTTGACTTTTTCTTTGAAGTCTCATAAGGAAAGCTCCACACAGATATAGCCTCTATTGAGTGCGATTCTGCCCCACTGGGGTACAGTGCTCTCCTCCTTCACCTCATGACCATTGGCCCTTGGAGCTGATGGAAGACATGGCCTTCCAGAGCCCAGCATGCATTGCCATCTGGCTCCTCCCCTTTCCCACCCTGCCCATAGCACCCAACTGTCTGAGAGAGGGTGCCTCCCCTCCCAGGTACACCATGCCACTAACAGACCCGCTCCCATGTTCTGACATGTGATGGCTTAGATTTTTAGCCCTCAAATAGGTACAAACCAGCATTCTGATTACTTCAAAAAGCAACACCCATGCTACAGAGTGGGGTTTCCAAGTTTTCTGGTTGTTCCTGTCAGGCTTAATTTTCAGTGTTGACGGAGGTTTTCCTCTTTTTCTCTGACTTCATGTGGATTTTAATGGCAGCAGCTCTGGCTGCGGCTGCTAGCCAGATGCCATTGCAAGGCAGAAATAAAATTATTGGGCCAAAGAGTGTGTGCACTTAAAACTCTCCACACATACTGCTGAAGAGCATTCCAGAAACGTTGCACTGGTCGGCTCCTCTGTCGGCCAGAAATGGTTTTTCCCAGGGTTGCTTCTGGATCTAAATTACTGATGTTTCACAGAAATCACTCTTTTGGGCAAATGTTTTTATTACCATCCGCCGCACGGTCAGTCATGCTTGGCATTTGTATCTTAAAGCTCTAACTGACAAACTAGTCTTTTGTTTTGCCTTTCTTAAATAGAGTGCCAATGTTCTTTAACGTAGAAAAGCCCAGAGTTTGTTATCACCAGTGTAAGCCTCGGTTTCCCCATTTACCTGTTGTGTGATCAGCACAAGTTGTTCAGGTTTTCTGCACTTCATCTACTGAGGGCTGATTGACATTCCTGTGTGCATAGTTGTGAGGTGCAAATGCCTAGAGAGGGCTGGGAAGGTGCATTGTACCTGTAAATTCTGTAGGAATGTTGGCAGAGCGGTTGAGTGAGCAGGTTCCCCAATCAGAAAGGTCTCCCCTCAACCCCATCTTTGCTCAGGGCCTTGGGCCAGATTTCTAACCTCCCTGAGATATGGCCTCCTCCTCTGTCAAAATGGTGAATAAAACACGTACATGGTGATAAGAAAGCGATAAAATGGTTTTAAAAACATATGCATTCCCATGGAGTTGCTGTAAGAATTGTTAAATTAATGAAACAAAAAGGCCATTAGAAGGTTATAGCTCTATTTCTCTAATGCCTTGGTGGCCTATGTAAGCAAACCAAGATCTAAGCCCGTGAATGCCTTAAGGTTGCAAAATCAAAACACAAAGGACAACCGCTCACAAACAGCCAACTGGGCTGTAAGCTACAGCCTCTCAAATTATTGCCTTTCTCTGGTTCCTGAACTTTGCATATAATTCTTTCCCCTGGCTCCTGCTGGAGGAGAGCTCCTAACTATTTCCAGCTTGGCTGTGGCCGATTCCAAATTTTTGCTCGAATAAACTCTTAAAATGTTTAATACACCTCAGTTTATTTTTTAATAGGATTAAATGGTGGAAATGAACGTAAAGGTCTCCGTGGAGTAAATGGCACAAAATAAATGCTCAGTAATGTGAGTCATTGTAACGATCATTAAATTCTATGGCAAGACACGATACACATCACCCACAGGCACATACCTACAGGGTCAGAAATCTCAGTAACCTGATGTTCAGCTATTTTATTTATTTCTTTTCTGTCTTAACTATAGCTCCAAAGCTATTCTGGAACATTGCTGTAGTTCCATTTCTTCTTTCTTCCCAGGCTTCCACCCCCCCACTGGCTTTTGTTCTATTTTGTTTTTGTTTCACAGAAAGCCATCTGATGGTTTGCAACAGTTTACTTGCAAAGGGATTTCCTTTGTTTTCTTCATCTCACTCTCACAAACAATAAAACCAAAAATTGCCAAAGAAAAAATTCAAACTTCCCACCCCCTTTCTTCTACACAAGATTCCAAATAATTCTTTAAAAAAATTGTCCCACCGAAATATTTCTGTTGGGCTCTCCTTTTTTAAACCCTTTATCACCTGGTGGCAGCGAGATTTTCTTTTCTTTTTTTTTTTTTTTGCAAAGTTCCTTCTCCAGCCCCATGCTAGGAAATGTGTCTTCATAGAGTCCCCGCCACGGGGAGGGGGCTCTTCTGGTGTGCTGCATTGTTCTGTTCCTGTCCCTGAACGCAAGGAATATAGAGCTCTGGGCACCCAGGCATCAGCTGAGGCCTCTGTGGTGATGTCATTGTAGCCCACATTTCTCCATTGCTCCCTGCAACTTCCTTCAGCCCACCATGGGCACTAGCCTTCTGGCACTCTCCAGTCATCTTCCTGCAGGCAAATCTCTGCTTCTGAGCTGGCTTCTCAGGGAACCCAACCAGCAATATACAACGCCCTCCTACATAAAAGCCTCCGTGGGCTTTCTGTTGATTCCAGTCCTAAAGTTCAAGCTCTTTACCAAGTCTTTCAAGGTCCTTCTCAGTCTAATTCCAAACTACTTCTCTTACATCCTCCCTGAGAATGTTTCACCCCTCTCCTTGAGCTGCAGGTCACCTCTCCCCCTTCCCCAACTGAATGATACTCTTGTCCTCTTTGCCTTATTCCATACTTTTCTTCTGCTGGTGGCTGTTTAGCCTTTATCTACCTCATAAATTCTTATTTGAAATATCATTTTGAACTTCAGGTTCAAAAAAACTTTTTTTTTGGTTTTTATTTATTTATTTTTAATTTTAATTAATTGATTATTATGTCCAGTTAACCACTGTATTGTACATCATTAGTTTTGGATATAGTGTTCAGTGGTTCATTAGTTATCTACACCACCCAGTGCTCATCACAGCACGTGTCCTCCTTAACACCCATCACCCTGTTACCCCCTCTTCCCACCCTGAAACTCTTGGTTTGTTTCCCAGGGCCCATAGTCTCTCATGGTTCCTCTCCCTCGCTGCCTTCTCCCCCTTTGGATCCCCCCACTTCCCCTGTGATCCTATGTGCTACTGCTTATATTCTGCATATGCATGAAATCCTATGATAATTGTCTTTCCCTGCTTGACTTACTTCACTTAGCATGATCCCCTCCAGTTCCATCCATGTCAGTGCGAATGGTGGGTATTCATTCTTTCTGATGGCTCAATAATAGGGTTAGGGTTAAGTTTTATGTTGTTCTGCTAGAGTATTTTATGCTTGCTTTGGCCACTGCACTTCATGTTAGGGGATGAACTCAGGGGACCATGACCTTAATCTACCAGCGACCAGCCCACCCTGCTGTGCAAACCCACTACATGCTGTCCATGGAATTTAGCGTTTGCTTATCCATCCTCATTCCTTTGCCCTCGTCCTAGCCAGTCCTCCCAGCCCTGGTCATGAGATTGCCCAAAGCTTTTGGTTTCTCTTGGCCTCTGCCTTAGTGTTGAGGATTCCTTCATCTTAGATTTGGAAATGAACCTTCATGCATTCACAGCAGCTGCTTGACTCAAGCAGTTTTTGTTTCTTTCTACCTCTTCAGTATCTATGGTTTTTCTTTCTTATTTCTGGCTTTCCCATTCTGTCTGTATTGACAATTGGAATAAATCCCATTACCATTCTGCACCTGTTATTGGGAATAGGGGCCATTTTTAGTGTCTTGACTTCCGAGTGGAGGGACTCTGATGTTTATATTTTTGAGTGACCATTTCCTAGCTCCGGGCCCCCACCGAGCAGGTGCCAGCATTGTGTGTTTGTGGGTTGGAAGAGCATCAGGTTATGGGGGCTCCTCATCAGCTGTGGTAAAGTGGGGACCTGAAACAAAGACATTTATGGTGCTCACTTAATTGAACTGCTTGGAATCTGATATCCTGTCTATGAGATGTGCTAGTGCCACAAAGCGTCATCGTGATGCAAGAGATATTTGGGGCAATTGGCAGTAAATGGTTCCGCAAGAAGGGTGGCCCATATTTCAGTCACTGAGCTGAGTGTGATGGTGATTTAAAAATAAGATCTACAGGGGTTATATGCCCAGTATGCTCACAATCTTATGCAGCTGATAAGAACTCCCTGAGAAACTGGTGAGAGAGCCGTTAAGTTTTGTGAAAAAGCTGCTGGTCCTGTGACCTGGGAGCTGAGGATGGGGATCCAGGAGGAAATGGAATTGGGACTGAATTTTAGTTCATCACCAGACTCGCTGCTCTGTGCTTCCCCAAGGCAAAAAACATGTCTTATTTATATTTATATGGGCAATGCCCCCTTGCACACCTCTAACTAATTCCCTAGTAGAGAGCCTGGCAGGTGGCCAGGTTATCAAAAATATCAGGTGAAGGACCATTGAAAGGCTAGGAATCAAGCTCAGAGGATGGACAGGAGTCCCAGAGGACTAGCAATGGCCGGCAGCCATGGAAACAGTCTCCTTAGCCTCCATTGCTGGTTCAAGTGGCCTTGAAACTTCAGGTCTGTGCCTCTGGGTTATCAGTGCTCTTGCCTCCTTTGTTGATGATGTTCTAAGTAATGCTGCATCTTTACATCACACCCCTGAGATTCCGACTTCTGGAGAGGCATATTCCATCCTCTGATTGGTGAGGCCAAGACTAGGTCACATGCTGATGTCCCAGCATATGAGGGTGGCCAGTAGGAAGAGATGTTGATTTCATGTTAGAAGCAAATTCCTGCCTCTCCTGGGGACATATCCTGCCCTGAGTCCCTCTCCTACAGCCCCACCCCTAGAGAGAAAGGGCATCTAGACGTTGCCTGGCCAAAGATGACAAGCATTTATCCAGGGATGACAAGTTATGAGCTTAGGCTTTTGGGCAACTTGTGTAAATTTTCTGATTCTGCCAGTTGACAACGGGCTATACCCACAGAAAAGGCTTAGGAGTGGATAATTAGTTTCTCACATCTTCACTAGGGCTCTGACAGTTGGCAATATTTAAGTACGTTTAAAAGAGTGATCCATGAAACTTGTCTGGATCTTTTTCAGATATGAAAACTAAATCCAGCTTCCTCCTGTTAGCCCGCATATCTGTGCTGTGCAGTGCACAACCACAGAGAAACCTTTGTAGTGTGAAGAGGTTTCCTCCAGGGAGAAACGCACACATGGGAAACAAGTGAAAGAGCCAATGCTCAGTGGGCAAGACAGTGGAAATTTGGCTTCATGACCACCCTACACCTTCTGAATCATTGGAAGAGTCAGCTTCTAGTGGTAACAGACATGGTCGGCTGGTTATATCCGCCATATAATGTACCTTTCATATGGGATTAAACATTTCTTCATATTAGAACTTATGCCATGTTTTCTTTGGAGTTCACACTAAGCCTTGTGGATTTTTGTGTCTCCAGTGAAACAGAAACCATTTTCGAGGATCAAGAAATGGGTTATTTCTCTGGGAACTGATCATTGTGTGCAAAGACTCATTAATGAGCATATCAGCAAGTTCAGATTTTGCTCATTATATTATGGATCGTCCTAAGCAAGGACTGTTTTTATTAACTTCTCATACTGGGTCACATTGTGATGTGGGCTCCTTTCATGGTTGGTGTCTGTACAGAGTCCTGCTTTTCACATCTAACATTCATCTGTTTGGTCCTCATGAGGCAGATTAAGTGCCATCCTATTGGACAGGTGGAGAAAGGATGCCTCACAGCAGTTAAAGGATTCATTAAAGTCACATTATGGGTATAGGGCAGGTTTAAGTCGAAATCCTAGATTTCTTATCTTCCAAGCGGTAGCTTTGGTAACTAACATCATAACAAGCCAAATAAACTGGTCATAAAATGATGTTTGGGTTGACACCTCTCATTTTACATTTTTACAAGGACATAATGATATCTTTTTTCCTTTTTTTTTTTAATCTTTTTTTTTTTTTTTTAATTTGACAGAGAGAGAGAGATCACAAGTAGGCGGAGAGGCAGGCAGAGAGAGAGAGAGGAGGAAGCAGGCTTCCTGCTGAGCAGAGAGCCCGATGCGGGGTTCGATCCCAGGACCCTGAGATCATGACCTGAGCTGAAGACAGAGGCTTTAACCCACTGAGCCACCCAGGTGCCCTTAATGATATCTTTTACCAAAAGATGTTTTTTGAGTGCTCTTGGTAGTGTTTCAACAGAAACATTACTGGCTAACTCCTCCTTCCCTTTCATAAGTAGTGGAATTGGTCAAGTCCAGGCATTTGCATACTCAGTCACTGGGATAGAGCAAGAAAGAACCTAGTTTTATCTTGTTTTACTTTGGAAGAAGAAGAGGCATGTTGGTCATCCTAGAGCATCAAGGATGCAAAGCAAATTTAGGAGGTCCCTAAACCACAAGTTCTACCTGGATGAATATTTATATAATTGCATACTTAATAATGGAATATTAAAGACGTCTTATTCATATAGGTCACTTGAGATACAAAGATAATTTCATTAAGCTATTCTTCTGTTGCTTTTGAGAAAGTCACAAATATTATTCTATGGCTGATATAAGCTTAATTAGCCATGAACAGATTCAGCCAAGTTGGTTCCTTTGACCAACTCAGAATTACCTAAAATTGTAATAAATATGTTTACATACTGAAGTATGATCAAAATGGGTGATGTGTATCTGTTACCTGTTGTAGAAACGTAAATTAGTTCTTAAAAGTTAAGTTACTTTTTGGAAATTATACAGTGTGTACAGTCATCACAGCCTGCCTGTCACCTGTCATTGTAAGCATTGTAAATTAGCAGGAATTTTTTTTTCCTGTGATCATTCGATGCTTGCATGTTCACTGACTCAGGTGATTCTGTAAAAGCTACACTCAGCTGGACCTTAGCCATGAACATGAAAACTATAAAACTGAACTTAAAAGAAGTCCTTCTCGGGGCGCCTGGGTGGCTCAGTGGGTTAAAGCTGCTGCCTTCGGCTCGGGTCATGATCCCAGGGTCATGGGATCGAGCCCCATATCGGGCTCTCTGCTCTGCGGACAGCCTGCTTCCTCCTCTCTCTCTCTGCCTTTCTGCCTACTTGTGATCTCTGTCAAATAAATAAAGTCTTAAAAAAAAAAAAAAGTCCTTCTCAAGCGTTTTATATGGAGGCCCTACTTAAAGTATGGCAACATTCAAATTGTAACAGAAATATGAATGTTTACTTCCTTTCTTTAAAATTTCATCATTCATTTTCAGTAGCTACTAAATAAAGGGATTTTTGCAGTACATAGGCGATATACTAATTCCAGTATCCTGCTGGTACACTAGGAGAACTTTTGTTCATGAGCTTTTCCGGGCTCTCTAGGACTATGACTTGATTTGAAACTTCACATCTATCCTTCAAAGCTCAAGACAAAACAAGAGTCTGTGCATTAGTCGCTCTCGAGAATGGTTTGGGTTTCATTCCCTCCCTGGGCTTTCCTTGTGCAGGGCAACACTGATTCAGATGGTCGGAATGTATGTTGCTCTCCAGCGGTCTCGGGTGAGGGATCATTCATTCATTTAAAAAAAAAAGAGGGATGCCTGGGTGGCTCAGTTGGTTGAGCAGCTGCCTTCGTCGGCTCAGGTCATGATCCCAGCGTCCTGGGATCGAGTCCTACGTCGGGCTCCTTGCTCAGCAGGGTGCCTGCTTCTCCCTCGGCCTTTGCCTGCCTGTCTGCCTGCGCTTGCTCGCTCTCTCTCTAACAATAAATAAATAGAATCTTTAAAAAAAATAAATAAAATAAAATAAAATAATTTAAAAAAAAGAAAGAAAAGAAAAAGTATTTGAGTACCTACCGTGTTCACTGTGTTTGAGGCACTGTGAACAAGACAAGGCCTCTACTAACAGTATAGTATATTGTCCACTTAGTTGGATTATTTGTTCCATTTCTTTGAAAAAAATGGATGGGATTTTGATAGGGATTGCATTAAATGTGTAGATTGCTTTAGGTAGCATAGACATTTTCACAATATTTGTTCTTCCAATCCAGGGGCATGGAATATTTTTCCATTTCTTTGTGTCTTCCTCAATTTCTTTCATGAGTACTTTATAGTTCTTTGAGTATAGATTCTTTGCCTCTTTGGTTAGGTTTATTCCTAGGTATCTTATGGTTTTGGGTGCAATTGTAAATGGGATTGCCTCCTTAATTTCTCTTTCTTCTGTCTTGTTGTTGGTGTAAAGAAATGCAACTGATTTCTGTGCATTGATTTTATATCCTAACACTTTACTGAATTCCTGTACAAGTTCTAGCAGTTTTGGAGTGGAGTCTTTTGGGTTTTCCACATATAGTATCATATCATCTGCAAAGAGCGATAGTTTGACTTCTTCTTTGCCGATTTGGATGCCTTTAATTTCTTTTTGTTGTCTGATTGCTGAGGCTAGGACTTCTAGTACTATGTTGAATAGCAGTGCTGATAATGGACATCCCTGCCATGTTCCTGACCTTAGCGGAAAAACTTTCAGTTTTTCTCCATTGAGAATGATATTTGCGGTGGGTTTTTCATAGATGCCTTTGATAATATTGAGGTATGTGCCCTCTATCCCTACACTTTGAAGAGTTTTGATCAGGAAGGGATGCTGTACTTTGTCAAATGCTTTTTCAGCATCTATTGAGAGTATCATATAGTTCTTGTTCTTTCTTTTATTAATGTATTGTATCACATTGATTGATCTGCAGATGTTGAACCAACCTTGGAGCCCTGGAATAAATCCCACTTGGTCGTGGTGAATAATCCTTTTAATGTACTGTTGGATCCTATTGGCTAGTATTTTGGTGAGAATTTTTGCATCTGTGTTCATCAAGGATATTGGTCTGTACTTCTCTTTTTTGATGGGATCATTGTCTGGTTTTGGGATCAAGGTGATGCTGGCCTCATAAGATGAGTTTGGAAGTTTTCCTTCCATTTCTATTTTTTGGAACAGTTTCAGGAGAATAGGAATTAATTCCTCTTTAAATGTTTGGTAGAATTCCCCTGGGAAGTCTTCTGGCCCTGGGCTTTTGTTTGTTTGGAGATTTTTGATGACTGTTTCAATCTCATTGGTTATGGATCTGTTCAGGCTTTCTATTTCTTCCCGGTTCAGTTGTGGTAGTTTATATGTCTCCACGAATGCATCCATTTCTTCCATATTGTCAAATTTGTTGGCGTAGAGTTGCTCATAGTATGTTCTTACAAATGTTTGTATTTCTTTGGTGTTGGTTGTGATCCTCTTTCATTCATGATTTTATTTATTTGGATCCTTTCTCTTTTCTTTTTTGATAAGTCTGGCCAGGGGTTTATCAATCTTATTAACTCTTTCATTAATTCCTAGTTTCGTTGATTTGTTCTATTGGGTTTTTTTTGTTTCTATTTTATTGATTTCTGCACTGATGTTTATGATTTCTATTCTCCTGCTGGGTTTAGACTTTCTTTGTTGTTCTTTCTCCATCTCCTTTAGGTGTAGGGTTAGGTTGTGTATTTGAGACCTTTCTTGTTTTTTGAGAAAGGCTTGTATTGCTATATATTTTCTTCTCAGGACTCCCTTTGTTGTGTCCCACAGACTTTGAACCATTGTATTTTCATTATTATTTGTTTCCATGAATTTTTTCAATTCTTCTTTAATTTCCTGGTTGTCCCATTCATTCTTTAGAAGGATGCTGTTTAGTCTCCATGTATTTGGGTTCTTTCCAAATTTCCTCTTGTGATTGAGTTCTAGCTTCAGAGCATTGTGGTCTGAAAATACACAGGGAATGATCCCAATCTTTTGATACCAGTTGAGACCAGATTTATGACCCAGGATGTGATCTATTCTGGAGAATGTTCCATGGGCACTAGAGAAGAATGTGTATTCTGTTGCTTTGGGATGGAATGTTCTGAATATATCTGTGATGTCCATCTGGTCCAGTATGTCATTTAAGGCCTTTATTTCCTTGTTGATCTTTTCCTTGGATGATCTGTCCATTTCAGCTAGGGGAGTGTTAAAGTCCCCTACTATTATTGTATTATTGTCGATGTGTTTCTTTGATTTTGTTATTAATTGGTTTATATAGTTGGCTGCTCCCACGTTAGGGGCATAGATATTTAAAATTGTTAGATCTTCTTCTTGGACAGACCCTTTGAGTATGATATAGTGTCCTTC
>RCUC01122270.1:0-32960 GCA_003697995.1 Taxidea taxus jeffersonii | reverse complement strand
TTTTTTTTTTTTTTTTACAGTGGAAAGAATTTCCCTGTTCTTCTTCCATTTTTCCATGGGGCTGTTGCTTTTCTGTTTTGTACATAAGGTGACTAGTTTGCTGTCTGTACTAAATGTAGCAAATATTTTTGTCCAGTTTGGGATTTTATTTGACACCAGTTTGGGAATTTTTGTTGCTATGCAGAACTTGAAAAATTTCAGTGCAGTTAAATTTAACCAGATTTATCAATCTTTTCATGTATGCCTTCTGGGGTTTCTCATACTTAAAATTAATTCCTGTTCTAATGCAAGTTGCAAACTGGAGAAGAAAAGCATTAGATGGAGAATTGGCTCTGAGTTCCTAGTCAGCAGTCTCCTCCCTCTTTTATTTTTTTTTTAAGATTTTATTTATTTATTTGACAGAGATCACAAGTAGGCAGAGAGGCAGGCAGAGAGAGACGGGGGAAGCAGGCTCCCCACTGAGCAGAGAAACCATGTGGGGCTCAATCCCAGGACCCTGGGATCATGACCTGAGCTGAAAGCAGAGGCTTTAACCCACTGAGCCACCCAGGCGCCCCTCCTCCCTCTTTTAATCTCACTTTCACCCCTTTGTAAAATGAGGGGGTCCTTGACTTGAGTCCTGTGTTCATTTATTTGTTCGTTCGTTCATTCATTCGTCAGGACTAGACTGGCTACTGGGAACTCAGAGATGAGTGGTGTGGTCCCTGTCCTCCTAGTCTAATGGGGAGAGAGACTAGCAGCCCAGCAGTGACATGCAGTGAGCCAAGGGCAATGATGGAGGATCTCAGTGTGGGCTGCGAGGGCGTCTAATGCAGCCTCCAGAGGGGAGGAGGGTGTGGATGCAGGAGGTGAAACAAGCGATTTTAGGGGAGGCGAGGCCAGGGTTGGGTCTCGAAGGATGAGAAGGAGGTCTTCTGGCAAAGTAACTGGTTGGAGTGAGATGGGGTGGGCAACAGAGGGAAGCACACTTGCTTTTCAGGGCGAGGACCTGCCAGAGCGTGGGGCTCTCCCAGGCCTGCGTCAGGGCTTGCTGGGGAGCAGGGAGCACAGCTGGGTCTGGACCACCAAGTCTCCTCAAGCCAGGAGGTGGTGGCCATCCCCCAACCCCCATGCTGACTGCAGACCCAGAGCCCTGGGTTAGGCGGCCGGAGACTACTCAGCAGAACACGAACAGATCAGATTTGCTCTTTTGTTGAGGATAGGTAATTGTTTTTGCTAAAATGTTGTGAAATATTTTCCATGACATGGTTTATAAACACTACTACAATGAATATTTTTACATATTGCTTAGTCTCAGAAATAAACATTATTGCTAGAGTTGAAAAGCCCCGCAGACTGCTCCCTTGGGTCATCTCTCTACTTCCCCATGAGTGCTGGTAAGAATCTGCTGTTGGTGGGCACAGCAGCATCTGAAATGTTCTTACCACCAAAAAAGAAGTGATAGTTACCGTGATGTTGATGGAGGTGTTAGCTAAAGCTGGGGGTAATCATATTGCAATACAGCAGTATATCAGTCCTATATCTTAAACTTATACAATGTTATATATCACTTATGTTCTAATGCAAAAAAAAAAAAATCAGCACAGGTGTTACAGAGGCCGTTGTAGCAGCATCCAGTGAATTTGCAGGTGTCTAGCCCTACAGCATCCACTCATTCCAACCCTCGGGTCAGCACCAGGAGATGTGGGTCAGAAGTCCGCAGCAGTCATGTTTTGAATAGCGGTGAAAACCTCCCTTCCCCATCAACAGCAAAGTGAGCCAGTCTGTACGGCTTATGGATGCTATGAGGGACTGTTGGGAAAGTATAAGATCCAGAGCCAAATGCATCAACAAAGATCAACCTTCAAAATACAATGTTGGGGGCTCCTGGGTGGCTCAGTAGGTTAAAGCCTCTGCCTTCAGCTCAGGTCATGATCTCAGGGTCTTGGGATTGAGTCCCGCATCGGGCTCTCTGATCAACGGGGAGCCTGCTTCTCTCTCGCTCACTCTCTCTCTCTGCCTACTACTTGTGATCTCTGTCTCTCTGTCAAATAAATAAATAAAATCTTTAAAAAAAAATACAATGGGGTGGGGAATAAAAGGGTCAGAGGAGTCCACATGGCATACCAACACTGCTGTGCAGGTTAGAGACATGCACAGTAGTGGCACAGTCTGACCCAGCATGTCTGTGCTCAGGTAGCAAACAAACAAAGGACATGCATGGGAATAGGCATGCCATGGGCTTCAGGGAGGCTGCCTTCAGGGATGTGGCCAGGAGAAGAGGACTGGAGAGTGTCTGAGAGCTTCTCCCGGGTCAGTACTTTCTCCAGCAGAGGGGTGGACCCAGACCTGTTCTTCATCAGATTCTTCAGAATTTATTTAAATAGTATAGTCTATTTAACCCAGTATTTCCCCAAAATTGAGTAATCCATATACACGTGATTGATGAGCTATCTTACATTCCTTTGTCCAAACGAAGTCTTCAAAATCCGGTTCACATGTTACTCTTGCGACCCAGGTTAGTTGGGATGACCCACTGGAGTCGCCATCTCTCTCTCTCTCTCTCTCCCATCCTCCAGGGAAGTTTGAGTTCCCGGGTCACCCAGAATTCACTTGCATCCTCGCGCTGTTCAAGGGGCATTGGCATGGCAGGCCGTCGAGGTACAGCTCCCCCCAGAGCCCCTGGGAGGGAACCCCTGTCTGAAGTGACAGGCAGGGAACCACCCTGAGGTCAGATCAGTCATGGCTTGAAAACTTATACCATTTACCGTGTCACCTCAGGGAGTGACTTCGTCTTCCTGAGCCCTGATTCTTCATCTGTACGATGGGAAAATGGCAGTTAACCCTGGGCCTCCAGTGAGGATGAAGGAAAATCAAGTATGAAAAACCTGGTCATCTTTATTCTGTGTGGGGAGCTCAGGGAACACTGAGGCAGGGTGTCCAGGCCCCCATCTTGGCCTCCCTCTCTTTGTCAGCACAGTGCAGTCGATGACCCCTGTCGGTCAACCTCTTGGGCTTGTTGAATGGATGTCATCAAAGGAAAGAGTAGTGAATGGTTATTGTGTCACTGCTGTATTTACTGGGGCTACAAGGATGTCCTCCTTTAATCAGTTTCATGGGGCCCATATCACAGAAGGACACATAGCCTTGGGGCAGTGAAATGAGTCACCAGCTAATTAGTTGTCCACACTGACAGGGACAAGTTGGTAGACTGAAAGGCAGGCTCGATTTGTCAGATGGGGCTTTACTCGCAGTGTCCTTGAATGGCTTGGGTCTTCTCTGGACACAAACCCTGCAGTCACTTGGGCTCTCAGGGTCCTCTGACCTTTGGCCATAGCCCAGGCAGTCACCAGATGTCTGCTCTGCTCCTTGGTCTCTGGGGGAGGACCCTGCGTGATTCTGACCCTCACTCATTCCAGGCCTCCTCCTTGGGCTGTGTCCTCAGGATCTGGCTTCACTTCTGAGGGCAAGGTGTCCTGTGTGTCCATTGTCCTGTCTGGGGGGGTCCTGTCTGCAGGGGTCATGGCCACCTGTCCCTGAGACCTGCCTTCCTCTCTCACTGGTGGGATCCTGGCATCTCCTTTGGAATGGGTGCCCATCACTGCAAGCTAGCCCAAAGCTTGCTCCCAGGGCACCAGTGTTGGACAGATGAAGGCTTCTGAGCCTGGGGGCCTTTCCAGACCACCACAATGGAACCCTAGGATTTCAGCCAGATAAGAGCTCAGATTCTGGGGTCAGATGCTCTGGCTTTGAACCAGGGCAAATTTCTTAACTTTTCCCTGAAGTAGAATGAGGCTAAGGGTACAGAATTGTTGTGAGGATTAGATGAGCTAAAGTATGTGAAGAGTTTAGAGCCGGTCTCTACACAGAAAAACTCAGGGAATGTCCATCATGACGATGATGTGAATTTCGATTGCCTTAGATCTGGAAACACTTCACCTTGTCCCAGTTTTTCCCCCATACCCTGGGGCACTTCAATAGTAGACCTCATTCAAAACAAACAAAACAAACCTACCCAGTTTTACAGAAAGAAATGAAGAACAATCTGTAAGTTGATGGGAGAACGTTACATAGTCTGTGAATATTCTAGGACATACTTAAAAATGTTTCCCAAACTGCAGGTCAGGACTTCTTAGTGGGTGATGAAATCAATTTAGTGGATTGTTGCCAGCATGCTTTTAAAGATTCTATTCATTATTTGAGGGAAGTGGACAGAGGGAGAAGGAGAGAATCTCAAACAGACTCCCCGCTGAGCATGGAGTCCAACCTGGGGCTCGATCTCATGATGCTGAGATCATGACCTGAGCCCAAACCAAGAGTCTGACACTTGACCGACTGAGCCAACCAGGGACCCCTCCAGCATGCTTTTAATAAAATAAAAGAGGCAAAGAATTCCCAAAAGGGAAATATCAGAGTCCCTGGTGAGTATTGAAAGTAAATAATGTTTTAGGAAACATTGTTTCAGTGTTACAGGTACATGTTTATCGTAACTTGCATATTGGGTTGCAATATAAATGCATTTCTTATGGTGGGTCATTGTTGAAAAAGCTTGAAAACCAGCAATTAATGAGCTACAGTGAGGTTTCTGAGGGTTCCCATTTCACTTAGGACTTTCGCTTTCTTCCCCATTTCCAAGTTTAGTAGAATATATGTGTGAGCCATGGCCTCTGTTCCCCCCCACCCCCGCAGAGTTGGCTTCCCAGGGCCACCTGGACCTCACGGAGCTCATCGGTGTCCCACTGCCCTCATCTGTGTCCTTCGTCACTGGCTATGGTGGCTTCCCAGCCTACAGCTTTGGGCCTGGTGCCAACGTCGGCCGCCCGGCCAGGACCCTCATCCCACCCACCTTCTTCAGGGACTTTGCCATCAGCGTCACGGTAAAGCCCAGCAGCGACAATGGCGGCGTGCTCTTTGCCATCACTGATGCCTTCCAGAAGATCATCTACCTGGGCCTGCGGCTCTCAAGCATGGAGGATGGCCGCCAGCAGGTCATCCTCTACTACACGGAGCCAGGCTCCCATGTGTCCCACGAGGCTGCTGCATTCCCGGTGCCCGTGATGACCCACAAGTGGAGCCGCTTTGTGGTGATCGTCCAGGGCGAGGAAGTGACCCTCCTCATGGACTGCGAGGAACACGGCCACATCCCCTTCCAGCGGTCTTCCCGGCCGTTGGCTTTTGAGCCCAGTGCAGGAATCTTCGTGGGCAATGCAGGAGCCACGGGGCTGGAGAGATTCACCGTGAGTCCAAGCCCTGCAGATTAGGGAGGCCCTGGACGCCGGCAGTGAACCCAAGCAACCGTTCTTACTGTTTTGTTCTTAAAGCCTCAGAGAGGCATGTGTGTGCGGTGGCAAGAGCGCTAGTCCTAGGAGCCCAAACCTAGATTCCGGTCCTGTTTTCAGTTTAGCCTGATGATGTTAGAGCGTGGGTCCTCGGATTCTTTCTGGGTCTTCTTATCTGGGCACGATGATAAGCAAACCTATGCCATGGAGTGGTAGACTCAAGTGAGATGGCCTGAATGAAAGCTTTTTGTGCATTTTAAGACACGATAAAAAGAGGAAGGTTTATTATTTATTCAGCAATTTTTTTTTGTTACCTTTGGAGAGGAGTGTCATGTACATTTAAGTAATTTCTGTGAAGGTAGAGGAAGCTAGAATGCCAGAAGGAGAGTTAGCTTTTCTCCCTCCATTTGGACAATTGTGTTCTGAAAAAAATAAGCAGAAAATTAACTTTCCTGTCAAAACAGGCTTTTATGAATAAGCCATTTTTTTTAAAAGATTTTATTTATTTACTTATTTGACAGGGAGAGATCACAAGCAGGCAGAGAAGCAGGCAGAGAGAGAGGAGGAAGCAGGCTCCCTGCCGAGCAGAGAGCCTGAGGCGGGGCTCGATCCCAGGACCCTGAGATTATGACCTGAGCCGAAGGCAGAGGCTTTAACCCACTGAGCCACCCAGGTGCCCCTGACTAAGCCATTCTAAGAAAATCTCTAAGTAGTTCTGCATCTAGTCAGCACACCTGCTTACTGATACCGTGGCCGAGTGATACAGGGTGGTACCGGGGGTCAGAGTTTGGGTTTACTTGTAGGACAGCGGGACAGCGGGACAGTAGGACAGCGGGAGACTGTCAGGGAGTCTGAAGAAGTGAAAATCCAGTTACAATTTTTCCACACTCACTTTGGGAGCATCATGGGGAATGGACTGTCAGGGGTGGAGAAAGGAGGTGGGGCTGGAGTCGGGAGGCTGGCTGGCCGCTCTCCTTCATATGAGGCCTGCCTGCCAAGGAGCTTCAACACTTTCTGGGAGAGGGGAGACGGGCATCCCAGCGCCTGCTACGGACAGGCTGGGGACCTGGACCAGGTAGGAGGCTGCTGGGAGTCTGTACCTTAAGCACAGTACCCTTCAGGGGCTTCTCCAGCTAGCGGAGCTCATCTTATATTGGCCCAAGCAGGACCCCCGCCCCCAAATGAGAGGGGGCCAAGAGGTGGCTTGTTCCATTGTCACAGCCCCAGGCAGTGCATTCTCATGCCCGTCTTCTCACTTGGTGGCCTGGGCTCTGTTGCAAGAAGTCATGATTGCCACTAGTGGTCGTGCTGTGGATGAGCAGGTGGTGGATGCTTCTGACCCTGTGCTCTCCCCCCAGGGCTCCATACAGCAGCTCACCGTCCACCCTGACCCCAGGATCCCTGAGGAGCTGTGTGAGTCTGAAGAGTCCTCGGTGAGCCCCCGTCCCTCCCACCCCCCACCCCCGGCCACCAGCCGGTCGGCCAGGGAGGGCTGGACGCCCAGGCAATTCCTCTTCCCCAACGTCACCAAGTCTCTAAAATCCCTCAACTTGTCAAGCGCTGCCTCAAGTCCTATTTTGGGCTTTTTGGCTTTATTTTTTTTAAGAGCTTCAGACATCTCTTTTGTGGGGGTGAGGGGTTGGGGATGGGTTGCGTTTCTTCTAAGGTGTTAGGTTCTCCGGTGGCTGTGGCAGTCCGTGGCCTGGTTTCCAGACTTCCTGCCAAGAAAGGGTGTCAGGATTCTAAAATCAAAGTTAAAACTCTAAGACACGAGTGTAAATTCCTATAAAAACGAGCCTAAATTTAGCTTTTATGCTTGGCAAATGAATCCGTTCCTAAGTCGGGGATGGAGTGGTAGGAAGGGAAAAAGATGGGTCCTTCCGTGCCCCCCTTCCCTTGTGCCTCCCTCCCTCCCCCCAGGACCTACTGAGTCCCTGCTAGGTGACAGTCCTGCGGGATGCTGGAAATACCAAGATACACTGGCAGCTGTCTCCGTCCTCAAGCTGCTCACGCACACTTCTGCACCCAGAGGCAGTGACAGAACCGCAGGGTGACTGGAACCTGCATGGTCCTCAAACCCAAGCTCTCTGCACTGGGTGGGGGGCACGTAGGTGACAGAAGAGGGACCAGAGTAGGCAAGGGAGGAGCTGATACCTGACCAATGACAAGCCAGTATCCGCCGGATGAGAAAGAAAAGGCGTTTCAGGCAGAAGCCTCAGCTTGATGCAAAAAGTCAGAAGCGAGCACAGCATGCCATATTCCTAGAACCTCTGTTTCTCTTTGGGGGGTGTTAACCCCAAAACAAAGCAAAAATTGATTTCACTCATTTAGAAAAAAATGCTGCCCATTTAGTGGGGAAACCCTTCAGAGGTGGAATTTTTCTCTGTAAGAATGTTGGGTCTCCCTGAGGCCATGATCCTGGCCTGACATTCCTGTGAAGCTGGGGGAGAAGGGAACCCTTACGTATATGCATTCCCTTCTCTCTGCGTTGCTGTTGGTACTGGAAAAGTAGAAGCTGCCCGAGAGTCCAAGAATAGGGTATTCATTACAAAATGGTGGCCCCCGGGCTCCCTGGCTGACATCAGGTGGCTCATTATGAAGACAAGGTAGCAATAGGAAGACATTCTCTAATTGTCATGGTTCTCCAGCGTAACATTCGCGTGACAGCCATGCAAATGGGAGTCCCTTTGGCAGAGGTTGAAGGGACCTGGACAAAATGAGAGGAGGTATATTAGAGAGACTGTATATTGACTAGGTTTTTGTCTGCATGAGCAATAAAATATGGAAGGAACAGCGAAAAGAAAAGCGACTGTATATGTGCTCGCTCTCGATTCCTCTCTCTGACTCTGTCCGTCTCTTTCTCTCTTTCACACACACACACACAAACATGGACACACACGTGCGTGCGCACAGTTTGACCGTCTGTGACTTGCCCTCTGCTGGTATCATTTGTCTCCACACAGGCGTCAGGAGAGGCCAGCGGGCTTCAGGAGACAGAGGGAGTCTCTGAGATCTTGGAAGCTGTCACGTACACTCAAGCCCCGGTGGGTACTCAAGCCGTGCCGTCCCTTCTCAGCCAGCTCTCAGGGGCCCGGAGTCAAAGGAGCGTGCCCGGGCCACAAGAATACTGTCCAAAGGCAAACGTTGTGCTCTCGTGCCTCCTGGCTCTGTGAGCTTAGGTAGCGTACTCGGCTTCTCTGGGCCTCAGCTCCTCTTCCATAAAATGTTATTCAGAGTCCCATCTCGAGGCCGTGTTAGGAGGGTCAGAGGAAGCCGTGCAGGGTCAGGGCCTGGCATCAGGCACGAGGGAAGTGGCCCTAAAGGGTGTCTGGCATCACATTTGC
Organism: Taxidea taxus jeffersonii; assembly: GCA_003697995.1. Taxonomy (NCBI): domain Eukaryota; kingdom Metazoa; phylum Chordata; class Mammalia; order Carnivora; family Mustelidae; genus Taxidea; species Taxidea taxus. Next base: position 24,358 of record RCUC01122270.1, on the reverse strand, counting down.
TCCAGGCTCTGGGCTCTGAGAAAGAAGGCAGGGCCTCCTCTCCTGGGACATGCAGAGCCTTCCCAGGAGCTCCCTTCTGCTCCCATGGGAAAGGCGCTGTCCTCGCAGTGACTGGGGCCTCCTCCCTCGGGAATGTACTCTGTGGCCCAGACGAGGTAGTGGTTTTGAAAGTACTGAGTCAGACGGTGGGGGCAGCAGGAGCCTATTTTAAAGAAAACAGCCAGCAGCGTCTGAGTCATTGAACACAGATCCCCAGAAATCTCCTCGACAGGGCTGGCACATTCTACAGACTCATCTCTGATAAAAGAAAGCAAGGGAATAAGGCAGAGGCTATAGATTATAGACTTTTGGTGACAGAGGTTTGGGTGGGACAGAATGGAACCGTAGTCCCTTAGTGCAGGGGGTGGTGTGTAAAGTTCTCCTCTTTCTGTCCAGAGGTATATGGGAGACTGCCCTTTGTACAGATGGGCAGACTGAGGCCCAGCAGGGCATGAGACTGGCCCTTGGGTGCCTGGGCAGAGCTGAAGCTAGAGCATGGGCCCCCTGATGTCCAATCCAGGGCTCAGGCTGCAGCCCTGTGCTTCTGGCCCGGGTGGTATTGCCAAGTTTCATCCCTAGGACCACAACCAGCTCTAGGGCAGCAAGGGCAGAGGAGGCAAGGGTCCGAAGTAGCCCGCGTGGTGATGGCGATGGTGGCTGCTCTGGGCAGTGTTGTAACCCTGTGTGCTACAGCTCTGCCCCCCACCCCACCGTTGGCGTGTCCAGGGCACTGCAGCAGGGCACAGAGCAATGGTCCCTGGGGCCTTCTAGCCTGATGCTGTCCCCCAGTGCACCAGGTCACAGCGAGGCTTGAGTTCAGCTCAAGCAGGGATGCTAGTAACACATGGTGGCCTTGAGAGAGGGACAGGAAAGTGGAGTGAGGTTTGAGAGCATAAGATGATCATGGCGGCAGGAATGGGTCAGGGAGGACTTTCTAGTGGCGGAGGCATTGAAGCTGGGCACTCTGGACAGGGGTGGAGGAAGGGAGGGGATGGAAGAAGACCAGCATTTCTCTGCCTGCTGTGGGCCTGGTGCTTGTGTATACATGACTTAATTTAATTCTTCCAACAACCTTGCATGGGGGAGGGGGAGATGGGGGGCAGGTGGTGACAGAAGCTCAGGGAGCAGGGTCAGGCAGCGATGATGTCAGGACCTCAGGCCGCCAGGGCAGGGCAGGTGCGCAAGCATGCTGCAGCTGAGAGGAGGTAAGAAACATCCCTCCAGGATCTGAAGAAGAGAAAAGCCAGCTGAGGGACTCAATGGCCCCTGCCCACCTCCTCCCCCAGCACTTTCCTTCCTAGATTTCCCAGCCTCACTGTCCTCAGTGGTGCTGAGATAACTGGGGCGTATGAGAGTCCCTCCGGGTGTGGTTCAGCTCCGCCCCTTTCTGGTGCTTGACCATGAGTCTGTCACTTCCCCCTCCTCCGCTGAGATGTAGCAGACCGCCCCCCCCACCCCCACCGTAGCTGCTGCCCCAGGAAACACAGGCAGCGCTCGGCACATGGCAGCACACGGCAGCCCTCGGCCTGTGGTAGTGGGTGTCACCCTTGGCTGCTAAGTTTATTGTGCTAGAGTGCCCTGTCCTCTTGGGGCCCCCTCCTGCCCCCTGCTTCCAGGTTGGCTGGTGACTGGGGGCCGCTGGGCATGCCAAACCGCTGTGGCTGCCCTTAGTCCTCAACAGAATTCTCTCTGGGCAGTGGGTCCCGGAGCTAACGGGTCTGTTCCTGGGATCGGAGTCTCATTCCTCCCTGCAAGGGTCCTGCAGAGCCTTCGCTCCCTTTGCTGTTTGCTGGGGGGCTGCTTTTCCATTCATTCCTCAGAGAAGGCCCTGAGGCACAGAGGAGGGGAGACCTTTGTCCCCAGGGCTGCCCAGCCTGGAGGTGGAGAGCTAGGTCTCTAGCTCGGGACTAGGGCTCTGTCAGTGGCGTCTCCATCTCCTGGAAGGGCTCCATGCCTCCACTCTGTGGTGGCCCCTCCAGGACAGGGAGTTTCCCTCTTCTCACAGACTTTCCCCTCCCATCTCCGTCTGGCTTCTCTCTTGGAATGAATCTCACTTCCCTGTCCTCACCCCTTCCAGCCTGCCACTCTGCAAGACACAAGCCATGAGCCGCAAACTGAATCATGGGCTGTCTGAGCAGTGAGGGACTTAAAAAGCCAGCCCTCCTCACCTCTTTCCCCATTTAGGGCAGGAGTCCCTGCTACCCCATGCTTCCCCCTAAGTCAGCTTCTCTTGACACCCCTTTCCATTTCTGGAAAGTTCTATCATGCTGAGTTAGAATTAATGTCCTTATGGTTCTGAGCCCTGGCTGTGTATCAGAATTGCACGTGTGCCTGGGCGGGTGGGGGGGGCAGTGTGGTGGGGGGACACTTGCTTCCTGGCTGCATACCTGGACATTCAGATTCAGGGGGTCTGGGGTGAGGTTCAAGGGACGGTACTTATGAAAATTCTGCTGGTGATTCTGATCCACAGCCAGGACCTCTGCTCTAGCCACACCTAAATGCCCAGTTTTCCCAGGCTCTGTAATTATTTGTCACCCCTTCATCCAGGCCTTGGTCCCGGCCATTCGTTTGCTTGGAGGGCCCTGCCCGCACCCTCCACCCAACCTGGCCAATTCCTAACTTCGCCCTCAGGATCCAGTCCCCAGCCCCTTGTCGGAGCCTCCCTCCCATCCTCAACTCTCCCCTCTGCCCTCACACGCCACATTCAGCCTCACCATGTCTGAGTCTGGGTCTCCCCAATGAGAGGGTAGACGCTCTGTCTTTTTTCTTCATTTCTGTATCCCTGGGGGGTCGGCGAAGGACCTGGAGCACAATAGAGCCTCCGGAAATACACGTTGAATGAACAACTGTATTTGTGAATGCGAGAGAGGCTCAGCCAACCTCTATGCTTTTAACACAAAGTCTTGAGACTTGACAGTCCCATTTTGTCATCGGCCACACAGGTTCTGCGTCCACACTAATCCCTGAAAACCAGCAGACACCTGTTGGAGGCAGGACCCCTGGCCCCAACCACCAACGGTCAGCTTACCAGATTCACGCTCTGCCTTGAACAGGGGTCTGTAGCAAATGCCTCACAAGTTTGACAAAAGGTTTTGGTGGACACTGGAGTCCGTGATTTCCTGTAACAATCTTTGCCATCTTGAACAGAGCTCAGCCCATGTCACCTTGCTGTCCTGTTTCCTATACCCTGCCTGTCCTGCCTGCCTTGTCCCGAAGATCAGGTCCCTTACAGAGAGACTTCCAGCAACCAGCAGGGACATCCTCAGAGAGCCACCACAGAGGGCCCTTGCTCCTGGAACAACAAGGACAGGAACTATTTGGGGCTGAAGTCTTGTCACCCTACTGGAGCAGCTCAGCTGGGGAGGAGCTGGGCAGCCCACTGTGGAGTCCTTCACAGCTTCCGGTGGGACCGTCTGCTCTCTGCTCCCACGGCCTGCCCTGGTTCCAGTCTCGCTGGGCCTCTGTCATGCACCCTCCTTGTCTCCTGGTCTAAACCTCAACTCTCAACCCTCAAATCCATGCCCTCTTTGGTGCCAAGGTGAACTCCCCGAAGCACACACTTCTCTTGAGCCTGCTATGCATGAGGGCCCCCAGGCTCAAAGCCAGACATCTCACCGGTGAGCCGGCCTCCCTACTCTCTTGTCTGCCCTGGCTCTGGCCCCCTCTTCCCTCTCCGAACCCTCGAACCCAGGCCCTGACAATACTCTGTACCTTCTTACCAGGCGCCTCCTTCCACCCCTGTCCTCTGTGACTCTCCTCATTCTCTAAGGTCCAACTTCTGGGAGGCTTCCATTCCTGTTTCTACCCTGGAGATTTTGCAGTACAATAACCTGTATTTTCTTTCTCATATGTAAATACTCCATCCTCATTTTGGAAAAATTACAGTTGCAGTGAGGAAAAAAGATAAGGCAGTCACCTTTGATACCAACAACCAAAGAAAAGCATTTTCTTAGAAAATGAAAAATTTTCTTAGAAAATGCTTTTCTTAGCGTCTCATGACGTGAATAATAGCTACCATATGTGGGTTCATACTATGGGCCCGGCTCTGTCCTGAGCACCTCCACGTGCTTTCTACCCCCTGAGCAGGCACCGTTGTCCCATTTTACAAAGGAGGAAGTTTGCATGACTTGCCCAACAAAACGTAGCTGGTTAGCGGAGTGCAGAGATTGGACCTAAATTTGATCGTAGGAACTGAACCATCGAATCCCAGGTTATGGTGTCCGTAAGAATCCGCTTTGTTCTAATGGACCAGAGACTTACTCTTTGTATACTAGATTTTGACATAAAGGAAATAATCTTGTTAGTCAGGATAGTCAAGTCATGCTGCCGTAACAAATCAGCTCTAAAAATCTCAGTGGCTGGGTTGTTTCTTGTTCGGACCACAGGGCCAGCGCTCGTCGCTTCCATTCACCACCCACAGCTCCTTGAGCTCAGGAAGGGATGAGACTGTGAACATCCTGGGGATGTTCACATCCTGGGCTTAGGAGCTGCTACTTGATCCTGGGTCTAGGGATGGTGTCATGACCTTTGTGCCCCCCCACTTCCCAATTAGGATTTCTGCCAAGATCTTGAAGCTGCGCTGTGTTTCCAACTGTTGGGGGGTTTTGTCTGTTCATCTTTCTCTTCTTGGTAAAGTTCATTAAGACATTGACTGCTTTTGGAAAAGCTGTCCAGATCCTGAAGTTTCCTTGGAAGGAACTCACCCCCTCTTCTATTTCGCAGGTGCACAGTACACATCTGGCATTGGATTTATATGGTTTTTACCGAGACACCTGGTTCCTTTGTTTACTTGTTCATTCCCTCATCTAAGAGATCTTTATTGATCACGTCCTCTGGGCTGGCCTGGGGTGCAGGGTCCTTGTGCTTGAACTTCAGCCAAGATGAGCAGAGTCTTACTATAAACAGAACAGAATTTCATCACCCTACCATGTACCTTGCTCAGGTCCCGGGAGGTTCAGCGATAGCCTACGTATGTAATCGGCAGGTCCAGGCATTTTTCTGGGTTTGTTCAGCATGTCGTGGATGTTTTATTTCCTCCAGTGGACATCCCTACCATTTTTCCTGCTTTCCTCCCAAGTAAATCCTTTTGGGTCTCTCGTTTTTCCTCTCTTCAGTCTAAAGAAGCAAAAGTTGAACCCATAAACACACCTCCAACTCCATCGCCTCCTTCTGAGGATGCAGAACTTTCTGGTGAGCCTGTACCTGAGGGGACTCCAGAAACCACCAACTTGAGCATCACCGAGCACAGCGGCCTGGAGCAAGGCAAGTCCCCACTGCGCCTTCACCCATGGCAGTCTTTTATGAGGTGACGCCTGTGTGCCCAGCCTGCACTATGTATGCCACATAGAGCCTCTCACTGAACCTTCCCCTCCGTCCTTCGAGGAAGGAATTAGAACCAACTTCATTTTATAGACAAGATGGGGAAATCAACTCAGAAAATTTAGGTGACCTAGTTGGGGCTCTTTGGCTTGTAAAGGGCAGACCTGCATTTGAACTTGGATACTTGAACTTTTTTTTCTTTTAAGAGTTTATTTATTTGAGAGAGAGAGAGAGTGTGTGTGTGTGTGTGTGTGTGTGTGTGCTAGAGTAGGGGAGGGACAGAGGCAGAGGGAGAAGCAGACTCCCTGCTGAGCAGGGAGCCTGATGCGGGGCTGGATCCCAGGACTCTAAGATCATGACCTGAGCCGAAGGCAGATGCTTAACAAACTGACTCACCCAGGAGCCCCTGATACTTGAGCTTTTAACCCCCAGACTCTGGAAGGGCTTGAGTTCCAACAGAAAAGCTTGCAGTAATTTGCTGTTAATTAAATACCTGTTGTGTACCAAGTGCTCACATACTTCACCTCCAATCCTGACAGTCCGTGTCCTGGTTGGGATTATGCCAGTATTTTATGGATGGAAAAAAGGATGCTTGAAAATGTAAGTGACAAGCCCACAGTCACATAGCTACTGAGTGGTGGGATGAACCTCATGCCCAGGCCCAACTCCAGAATCCCCACCCTTTCCAGCTTTGTCCTCTAACTCCTGACTCTCAGAGGATAGGATCAGGTCCTCTGAACTCCTATGGGGCCCACAGTGGAAACTGGTGGCTGGAGAGGGGCAGGCAGACACCCACAGGTCAGCAGCAGGGCCTGGGGGTGCTCTGGCCTCCTGTGTCCCCATCCAAGGCTCTCACCCCTAACCTTTGTCCCCCAACGTGTGCAGAGGACACTGGTCAAAACCCAAGATCTGCTGTGACCTCCAGGCAGCGGTGTGATATGTGTCCAAGGCTGAGAGGGGTCTGCACTTCCTGCTCTTTATCAGAGGCATATTAGCTTCGGACTGAGATTACTGCCCGCGCCAGAGCACCAACATGCAGGGCAGAAAGCATAGACAGAAACCTGCTCTGCCCGTGGGAAAGATTGGCTGGGCAAGCTGCCTTTCATGCATGTGTACGGCCTTGATATTGATGATGCAGGAGATGTAAGGACCCGGGGACGGACTTGTGTGATACGCCACAAGGAAAGCAGATTTCAGAACTCTGTGTGCTGCACCCCTAACTTTGAGTAAATTATTTAAATCTATTTATATATAGCACGTGTGTGTGTGTGTGTGTGTGTGTGAGAGAGAGAGAGAGAGAGAGAGAGAGAGGGAGAGGGAGAAAGAGAGAGTAATAGATAAAATCTTCTAAGTGGTTATCTGGGTGGTAGGATTTTGGCTGGCTTTTCTGTCTTTACCTCTGTGTTTAACAAGCCTTCTGTAATCCTGTGTATCATTCTTCTTCTCACTTCTGCCATCAGTAAATGCACATTATTTTAACAACTAAATTGGGAAGTCTCTGGGAGAGAGAAGGCATACAGGACTGAAGAGGAAAAAATTCGTATCATTGTTTAATACCGTCACGGAGTCAGGGTGTTGCCGGGGAAGACTGGGAACAGCAGACAGCTTGGACAGAAGCCCTTGCTCAGCCACCTATTTGCTCCTGGGCCTGGGGCACATTGCTTAACATTTCTAAAATTCAGATCGTTTTTTTTTTTTTTTTTAGATTTTATTTAGTTATTTGGAGAGAGAGCGCAAGAGAGCGCAGGGGCAGGCGGGGAGGAAGAGGCAGGCTCCCCACTGAGCAGGGAGCCCAATGCAGGTGGGCTGGATCCCCAGACCCTGGGATCATGACCTGAGCTGAAGGGAGACGCTTAATGGACCAGCCACCCAGGCGCCCCAAGGAGTCTTTACCTGCCCCCTGGGTGTTCTTCCTGTCGGATAGACAGCCCAGATGGTGAGGAGGAAGGGGCATGGACTCTGAGCCCTGTCTCCGTCTAGGGAAAGCTACCTAGTAGTTTCATTCCAAGCTTTCCTGACACCATCTTGGCCCAGGGCACCCCTCCCCCCACCCTCCAATTTAACATCCTTCAAGGAGTGGAGACTCAGAGGTTTGGGGACGGGCCCGCTGTTTGCACAGCACCCCCTGGTGGCCAGATCCAGGAGGACACGAGAGAACAGTGATGCCTGCCGGGATTGACCGGGTGGGGGATCCTTAGCACCTTCCCCTACCCACCCTGTTCTCACCGTGGGACATGTGTGCACACAGCATGCATGGACCTGGCCTGACATGAGGACAGGCTGACCTGGCTTCAGGGCCCCTCCTAGTCATTTACTTTCTGTGGGACCCTGTTCCTCCTCAGCAAAATGGGGTTAATCATAATAAGATACTAATGTGTGCATCAGGGCAACACACACATGCCCTCGGGTGATAGGGAGCAGTCTGGAAACGTGGGATCCCTGTCCTAGCTCTGCTCCCCTAGATGTCAGGTGGTGGGAAGGTCCTTGTGAGTAGAACAGGTGGGCAAGCGGGAGGATTAAATGGGGTACTGCATGGGACATGCTTAGCATGGGACTCAGCCCATGACAGGTGTACATTCATATTAGTATAATTTCTTTTTCTTTTCTTTAGGATTCCACTAGTTTTAAATTATTAAAAATTTTTAAATAAAAATTTTAAAAGATTTTATTTATTTATGTGACAGAGATACGGAGAGAGAGGGAACACAATCAGGGGGAGTGGGAGAGGGAGAAGCAGGCCCCCTGCTGAGCAGGGAGCCTGATGCAGGGCTCGATCCCAGGACTCTGGGATCATAATGTGAGCCAAAGGCAGACGCTTAGCCAACTGAGCCACCCAGGAGCCCCTCCACTTGTTTTTTAAATTGCAAAAAGATACGTGGCTAGTGGTAACAGTTCAGTGGTAACATAACAGTTGTATGAACCCTCCAAGATAGTAGTTTCCTTACCTGTCCTCTGGAGGAAACCAGTATTTAGCCTTTGGGTTAGCCAACGTTGTATGGTTTATCCACACACACATATGTTTCCATATGTTACATGAGTTATTTAATAATCGTATTAATTGTATAATAATGATTTTATATATATATACATATATGTATATATATGTATATATATATATATAGAGAGAGAGAGAGAGAGAGATGATAAAACCTGGGTGCTCACAGGATGCCTGGGTGGCTCAGTCAGTTAAGTGTCTGCCTTCAGCTCAGGTCATGATCCTCCCAGGGTCCTGGGATCGAGCCCCACATTGGGCTACCTACTCAGCGGGGAGCCTGCTTTTCCCTCTCCCAGCGCCCTGCTCATTCTCTTCCTCGCTATCTTTCTCTCTCATAAATAATAAAAAAATAAAATCTTTAAAAAAATGTACACTCACATAGTTTTTTTCTCTTTGCACACAGAACCACACGGACAGTGAACATTTATGAATGGCTAACTAAATTGCTAATTCTATTGAGGGACGGTCCTCAGTGCTTTTTTTTGTGTTCACTTATTGAATCCTTGTAGCACATAACCTTCCAAACACCCTTGTAAAATAGGAATTATCATTCCCAATTTATGGATGAGGAACCCGAGGTCCCAGCTGAATGGCTCGCCACAGCTCACATTCCTAGTTAGCAGCAAAGCCCGGTACCCACCGGTGTGATATCACCCTTCAGCATCGGTTTTTCTGTAACTTGGGTTTTTTTCCCTCTTAATCTTGTATTATGGACACGTTTTCAAGTTAATAGGTAAAGAGATGCCTCATTCTTTTCCAAGGTTACAAAATACAGCCATCAATTGCAGAATGCCTGTTTCCGTAGGGTCTGGTGAGGTCCTGAATGACACACTGGAGGGAGTTCATACTATGGATGGTGCCCCCGTTACAGATGGTGCCCCCGTTACAGACGTTGGTTCCGGGGGTGGGGCCTTCATTCATGTCACTGAAGAGGTGAGTGAGTGGTAAATTTCATTTGCCAAGTTGGTAGTCAATTTGTTTGCTCATTTCAGACTTGATGGGAACTTGTATGGGGCATGGTAAAGAATCAAGGGAATTTTTTGCTGAACATCCTTGTACAGAGGAGAGTAGACCACACACCAGGTCAGGGGGAAGAGATGCAGCACAAGCTGGTCCTCACACCTTCCCTGGGGGACAGATGCCAGGTCCTCTCCACAGTGACCACCTCCCTCCTGCCCCTCTGTGAAGACACACAGCCTTTTCCTTTGGAGCCCCTTTAAAACAGAACCAGATTGATTGCACACGTGCATGTCCACTCCATTGTTGTGTAATTGGCTTTTATACCTGCAAAACCAATTTTTTAAAATGTTAGACACAGTAAAGTACGAAATTAAAGCAAATGTCTTCTTCTCACAACAACTTCTGCTAAAACCCCACAATTCAGCTCATTCTTTCTGTTATCATGGGATGGAGCTCAGACACTTATGCTCTCCCAGATGCGACCTGATAATAACCTATTTTCACAGCTTTTTCCAAAGTCTAGTCTAGCATAATATCAAAATTCAGCCCCTTTGCCTCTCAATTTCCAAGGAACACATATCCAGCTCACAAATGGTTTGTAGTGGGGAGAAGGGAGGAGAAGGTCCCCGCACACTGGCACACCGATGATTGTCTCCAAAGGAATTCTTTACCTTTTCCTCTACAGCCTGAAGGCAGGTGGCGGCTGACCTTGATAGAAATGATTTCCTTTCTTGTCTCTTAGTACATCCCACACAAGTGGTTTGTTCCCTCCTTCTGGCATGTGAAGTGTACTTAATTGTACAATGAATTATTTGTTATTAATTATATGTCAGTGTAAGGCCTTTGGGACTTCAGCTCAATTTGAAGCAGAGTCTCATTTTAAAACTGTGACACAACCTTCTCTTTTTTTTTGCGGGATCGAGAGGAGGCAATAATTCCACAAGGATTAATGTTGTAGGGAAAAATGTTCTGTGGTTAAATACATTTGGGAAATACTGCACTTTATATCCTCCTTATGATCGACCCCTTATAAATCCTGTAGCAAGGAAGTCTACCTTTAATCAGCTTAGTGGTTTTAGTATCCCAAAGAGCTACTTTTTGTGAAACAAAACAAATGACCCCTGCACCCTCCAAATCTAAAAGAAAAAAAAAAAACTTTGGAAACTGAGATATAACATCGTTTGATGCCACTCACAGCCAAACTGCTGTATCCCTTTCATGCATCGGCTGTGTAGCATTTCCCAAGGAAACTGAGTCACAGAGAGAGACGAATCATGGGGGGTCCGTCTGGGGAAGGCTGGGGAGGTCAGAGTTGTGGCCCGTGTCTCTCTGAATCTCCGTTAGGGGCTAAGGCTTTCGACTTGTTTTTATGGCCCCTGGATGGGCACCTGGGGGAGGTCACCGGGACACAGATGTGTCTGGACAGAAGCATGTGGAGCTGAAGCAGGCTGACCCAGGGGTCAGGGATCTCCTGGTCACTGGGCATGTGCAACCAGATGCTTGGAATCAAACAGGAGATCCACTTGCCTTGCAATCTCTCCTGTCCCTGGGATTCTGGGATTCTGGGACTGTTGTGGTGTGGGGGTGAGTCACAGATAAGAAAGCGCTGTGAGAGAAGGAAGCTACAGAAACACAAGCTGATGGAGAGGGGTGTGAGCAGTCTGATCCGTCCAGCCACAGGCACACTGGTCAGAGCCATGGGCCCAGTGACATGGTCCCTCACGATGCTTTTGTTTCAGAGTGTGCATGCTGAGGAAGGTTTGGTGGCCACAGCAGCAGTCGGGGAGGCCAAGCTGCCCTCAAGCCCCACTGGGGAAGCAGAGGCCAGCAGTGTGCCCACCGGGGGGCCAGCCCTGTCCTTGTCCACTGAAGACACAGGGGAAGGAGCCACTCTGGTGAGTAGCTCAGAGCTTATGCCATTTCTGGGGGAGGGCAGGCATATCGGGTGGGAGCAGTCACTGGTCTTCCTTCTCAGTCTGCAGAATGCAGAGTGGTGGCCTTGTGGGATCCGGTCTGAGTAGACACCGATTTGGAGGCTGAGGGTTCTGCTGCATCAGTCAGCAGCTGTTTGTGGAGTGATGTGTTATGCTGGGCACAGGCAAATAGGATAGACCGGTTCCTGGGGACAGAGCGCTAAGAGGTGCAATAGGAGAAGCACCAAAAGGAGCCCAGAACCCAGACTTGGGGGTCCTGGAAGCCTTCTTGGGGAGAGGATGCCAAAGGTGAGACCATGGAGATGCCTGGAAGGAGCCTGGCAGGTGGGAGTGAGACGGGTTCCAGGAGACAGACCAGCAGGAGCAGAGCCCTGGAGGCACCAACAGGAACATGCAAGGGGCATGTGTGAGCAAGAAGGGCAGGGAATGTGGCCAGAGAGGCCCCTGAGACCCGGGGAGCCACGAGTTGGAGCTGGAGTGTGTTCAGAAGTAGCGAGTCACTGAAGGGCTAGTGGCCTCATCAGAGTGGGACTTAGAAAGTGGAGAAAGGGTGGGAGAAGCAAGCCTGGAGGCTGGAGCCTGGGACCAGAGGCTGTCCTGGTCTGGGCAACAGGTGGTATTGGGTTGCTCTGGGTTTGGCCAGTGATGTCATATCCCACCACGAGTCTCGGCGAGTAAGGGCTTGTAAGGCACCCCGTGGATCTGTCCCCGTGGCTGCTGGTGACTATGGGGAGGGCAGGGTTAGGGACGCAGGAGGTGTCGAGGGAGAGTGAGACGAGCAAGCTGTCAGTGAGGGTAGCCAACTCCTCTAACAAGAAAGAAGGCTGGGCATTGTGAGCCCCTGGGTTTTGTCCCAGCACCACGACTGGGGCATTGGTGAGAGCCTTCCTTCTGGGAAGAGCAGAAGGGAGAAGGCAGGGACAGTGGTGCGTGGCACCAAGGGTGACGGTGAGGGACAGAGTGAACCACATAGGTGGCATGTTGGCCCAGGGCTCACGCCTCGAGCGGTGTGCAAGGCGTGGGTTTCTGCATGGGTGCCATGTTCGGGGCATTAGCATGGGGTGAGGTCTGGGAGCTGCAGCTGCCTTGAGGGCCAGGAAGTGCCAGCAGGCAGGCACTCGTGGGGTCTGGACAGTCTGCTGCCTCTGGCTCCCTCATGATGTCTCCCTGCTCAGGGTGCAGACGCTGAAGAAGGCTCGGCAGCCACTGCAGCTGGGGAGGCCGGCAGCACCGCTGGGGAAGCGGAGGCCAGCAGTGTACCCGCAGGCGGGGTGACCCCATCTATGCCTATCCAGGACGCTGAGGAAGGGATTACATGGGTAAGGGGTGCGAAGTGCCCCAGGGCTGAGTTCGCAGCTGGGCGGGTCCTGACCTTCTCCAAGGACCCATCTTCATTCTGCTCAGCATACCTAAAGGAGACTGAATGGGGCACTTCTCTGAAGGGGAGCTGGCTAAGGGTGGGGTATGCGTGTGCTGGAGCCCAGCTGGCTTGGGGACTTCATGTGCTGACAGTCCCAGCAGGCCGGTGGGGAGCTGGGTTGGGGGAATGTGGAGAGCCAGCGAGTGGAGGCAGTCTCAGGGACCACCACCTCCACCAGTGGTGGGGCAGGAGCCAGGGGGGAGCCTGGATGAGGGCGGGACAGGTAATGGTGGGCACAGCCATGGCCGATTTCTGGACACAAGCACAGGCTGGCAGAAGGTGGAGGGAGATCAGGGTCAAGGGCAGGGCCAAGCCTCCTCAACCTTCTTCTTAGGCAGCATGGAGATAGTGTTCCCAGCTCGTGAAGGTGGGATGCAAATATTTCAGGACATGTGGCAGCTCTGTCCCTAAAATGTCATTACAGTGGCAGTCCTGCAAGTTCTTTAGACTCGGACTCAATCCTGGACTCCCCATGTCCACTGTTGTGTCCCAGCTCAAATGATTGGGACTATTGCCTCCTAGCTGGCCAATGCAGAATTCTCTTCTGTCTTCTTTACTCCCCCCATCCTGTCAAGCATCAGGTCTTGTTGGTTTTCTATCTAAATCCACTGTGCACCTGCCTCCTTCGACCCTTCCCTAGTGCCAGTCTGTGGACTGAAATACATGTCCCCAGTCCAGACAACAGCTGAGGCCCTGGGCTCGTGTCCTCCGTCCTCTCCCCCAACTCCTCCTGTGGGGGCAGCCCTCCGCTTGGAGCTTCCCATCGCCCTCGCTGCAGACCCTGCTCCCCCGCCCCTGACCACAAGGCATTTCATTTCAGGATCTGGCCTGGCCAGCCCTGGTGACCACATCTTGGTTCACTGTCTCCCGGGCTCTCAGTGCTCCCACCTGACTGACCTTCCTTCAGTTTCTTGAACATGCCCAGACCTTCTCCTCTCTGTCTCGAACCTCTTCTTCCCTCTGCCCTGCCCTTAATCCTGGCTTAGCCTTCAAAGTTCAGCTCGAATACCACTTTGTCAAGGAAATACCATCCCAGGAGCACCCGGGGGGCTCGTCAGACCCTTAACCAACCAAAGCACTGGGCAGCGGGGTGCCGTGGGGGTGTTTGGGGGACGAGTGCCCTGACCTCAGAGGTGCGCTCCAGCCTGGGGTTCCGGAGCTCTGTGGGCCAACGTGGGTCTTGCACGAGCAAAGCTATGGCCACCTGAGTTATCTACCTGGCGGCCCGACGGCTTCCTGTCCTGCAGCCATACACCTGCTGAAGCAGGGCGGGTAGAAGAAGGGGCCGATTCACACCGTTTTTGTTTCAGGGTGCAGCCAGGGAGGCAATGTTCACAACACTGGCAGCTGCAGCGGAAGTGGCCTCCAGCACTTCTGAGGAAGAGGAGACTGGCGGGGTCCCCACTGGTGGCCTGGTCCCTCCCACACCCACAGCGGCCCCTGAGCAAGCGGTCGCTTCTGTAAGTGTCTCCTGGCATTTTCTGTCTGGCTCGTGGCAGGGAGAGGGGTCAGCATCCTGGGACAGGAACAGTCACTGGCCTTCCCAGCTTTGGGAGAGCCCAGATCGGGGTTGGCCCCCCTGGAGGGAGGCAGGGTGCCTGGAAGGAGCGTGAGAAAGCAGGTCAGGGAATCAGGCGCCCAACCCTGCTACTTCCTAGCTTTGTCCAAGAATTTTCTCAGAGTGCTGCCAAGTCGGAAGGGGTCGCTAGGGATTGGGGTGGGGGGGTGGGCAGGGGAGGCGTGGGAAGAGGAGATGCTCGTGTGGGAGGGGAATTTTGAGTCTAGGCTTCTGTGAATGTGTTGCATGTACTGATGGTTGAAGGTAAGCAAGTGTGAGATTGGACAGGCACTGTAGGAATGATAGTCACCCAGACTCGCGGGCAGCCTGCCGCACGCTGCATCACGGGCCAGGTGAGGTGATGCCTCTTGTTGGTTTTGCTTTTTCAGGGTTCTGGTGAAGAGGAGGACCTAGTAGCAGCGGCAACAGGGGACCCCCTGCCCGGGACTGTGGCAGAAGAGCTGGATGGCAGCCCCCCAGAGGGGCACCCACTGCCCATACCCACGGTGGCTTCAGAGAGAGGGGTCACTCTGGTGAGTGGCGTAGAGGCACAAAGATTTGGTGTGGCCTGACTTACTGAGGGGAAAAAGAAAGGCCGGCGTCCTGGGAGGGACCTGCCCCTGGCTTGCTTAGAGGCGGGTTTCATTTTGGTTCACAAAGTTCCACATTTGGGCATTTGAGGGGCCTGCAACCTGGGAACACACAAGGAAGCCACAGAGGGCAGAGGAAAAAAGCAAGAGGTAAAAGGTAGGGCACCTGGGTTCATGTCCCCAAGTTCAGATGAGAACTTTGTAACAGGCAGAACTGGCTGAAGACACCAAGACCCTGATGTAAGGAGAGTCTCATCATGGACTTGGGGAAGCTTCTGAGACTCAGCAGGGACAGAGAGGTGTGTCCCTCTCCCACGTCCCTTCTCCCACGAGTTTCTGTAATTCTGGGCTGTACCTGCATGACCTTAAGCAAACCCATTCTTTTCTCTAGGCCTCATTCCCTCCTCTTTGCAGGAGGATGGCTGTGAGGCCAAGTCAGAGGATGCAGGTCTGGGAATGTTTGGAAAGCTCTGTACGCATGCCCAGCATTGCCCTCACTTAAGGGCTGTAACTTCATATTTTGGAACTAGAGCCCCAGAGCTGGTTCCCAGCACGGGCAGCTGTGAACCTGAAGGAAGCTGTGCTTCAGGTGTGAATATTTTTAAGGGACAGTCTGGTGACCAGAGTCACACCTGGTCACCTGCACTTTCAAAGCCTTGACCCATGCTACCGGTATATGACCTGTGGGACCCATCACAGCCCTCCAGGACTAACCCCCCACGGTTGTCTAGTTAAACCAGCCCCGTTGCTGGCAATGGCGCTGGGCTCATTGCTCATGAGAACCTCTTGGCGAACACACGAAACTACGTAGTGTTGACCCAGAGGCTCCTGTCCTGGGAATCAATCCTAAAGGAGATAGTCTGCTGTGTAAAAAAGCTTTGTTGTATACAAATTTGCTAATCTCCGTATTACCCATAATAGAAAAAAATCGTACACAGTTTAACGAGACAGCTGTAGGGGGGTTGATCAAATAAAGTATATTCAAATAATGAAACATTATGCAGCTATTAAAATTATACTTATTAGGAGTATTTAATGATGGGGGAAATACAACATAACATTGAACGATGAAAACTGGTTATAAGCTCAAGTACATTCTGTGGTCTTCACTATTTAACAATAAACTGATGCATGAACTCTGGAAGGAAATACCCTCCCTGAGTGTTAGCAGTTGTGTCCTCAAAGTGGCAGGACTGGGGAGGCCTGGCAGGTTCCTAATACATTCTGGTGTTTTCACCAGGGGTGTTTATGACTTTTACAGTGGGAATTTGCGAAAGCTCTAAGGAGAGTCCAGGCAGGGGGGACAATGGGGAAAGGGGGAGCCACACCGATTATAGTTCGCTCTGGCAAGTGACTGATGAAGACAGGTCACCCCTAAGTGCCGGTGCCAGGAATCGGCAGGGAAGGGAAAGCCTTGGTTCATGAGCAAATGCTTTAAAAGCACAGTAGGGGCAGCGAAGAGCGCACCCACGTCGTCTTTAGGATCCTTGTGAATCTCAAAGTCACCCAAGGCAGTGGGGGAAAGGGACAGGCAAGATTGGCTCTGCCACAGCTCTGTGATGCATTTCTCACCTCTCTTTCTGTTTATGTAACAAGGGGTCTCAGCACCTATTTCTTGGGTGGTGGTGAGAATCAAATGAATCAGTACATGGAAGAGCTTACCTAACGCATGGCCTATACCCAACCAATTACATATGCAGGCCCAGAGAGGGCTGGCAGTTTGCTCAGGGTCACACAGCTCCCAGGAGATGAATAGGGGTGAAAGCCTTACTGTCTGGACTTTGTCCCTTTGTGTTTTGCACTGTCCCCAGCCACCCATCTTCAGACATGAGCCAGAAGCCTGTCAGCAGGGTCCAGGTGGTCCAAATGAGGTCATTCCATGTCTACGGTCTTCCCACTAGTCATTTGGGGAATACTTATCAAGACCCTAGTGTCTGCTGGGTGTGAGGGGCATGGCAGAGGCTAGGTGGCCGAACCTCTGTGCAGGGGCTCGCTGCAAGCCCCCAGGCTATACTTAGCTCACAAAAGGGCTCCCACATCGGAGCTGAGCTGCTCTATCATGTCTTTGGGACATGGACCAGGTTTCAATGACATCTTCTTGTCTTGGCTCAGAGAGGACATGTGGGAAGGAAAGGGCAGGTTGGGCCCCAAGCAGAAAAGGCTAGTTCTGTGACCATTCTGGAGAACACATTGGCTCTGGTCAGGTGCCTGGAGCGTGTTATTTGGGGTAAATAGAGTTCTGATTGGAGTTCTGATCAAGGAAATAGCAGAAGCAGTAAGAGGACTGAGCCCCAAAGAGACTGAATTGGGAGTCCAGGAGAATGAAAAAAAAAAGGTGTTGGGCTCAGGTCTGGCCACCTCTCCTTATTGATTGGTGGCCTTAACCTCTGCAGGCCTCGGTTTCCCCATCTGTAATCAGAGGGTCCTTCCAGTTCTGGTGTTCTCCAGCTCGGCTTCCGTCTCTGCCCCTGATTGTCTTCCTGGGAAAGCCCGAGAGCACGGGGGCTTCAGACACTTGGGTTTGCTTCTTGGGAGTTGTGGGATTTCCGGAGAGGTCTTTGCCACTTCTGTGCTCCAGTTTCTCCATCTGTAAAATGGGGGTGGCAAAGACTACCCCTCAAGGACGTTGTCAGGATGAAATGAGGCGGTGCTGGTGGGAGTGCCTTGTCTGGTGTCTGTCCCCACAGACAGATAACAGACTGCTCCTGAAGCAGCAGTGAGGTTGACCTGTCACCAAGGGGCTGTGTCCATGGTAACCAGGGCCAGGGCCCCCGGGAGCCCCCCAGCCTGCTGAGGTCCCACCCACGGAGCCTGCTCTGGTCAGAGGCAGCAACTTGGCTGCCTCTGGGGACCTTTTTGGTCTGCCCCCTGGTCCCAGTCCTCTTGCCTCCCTCCCACCGCCCCCAGGATGAAGGGTGTTCTGGCCCTGGTGGGGTCAGAGGGGCTGCCGGTGGGGATGGAGGGGCAGGAGGGCTTGGGGTCTGGGGAGGTTGGTGTCCTCCTTTTAGGCTGGCCTCCTTGGTGGACTTCGGGTGCTAGCAGAATTCCTAGGAGCAGGTCACACCACACAGGCTCTGTGCAAATGTACTGTTCATGTTTCCATTCCTTTTGGTGGCTCAGGCCATTCTGTCACCTTTTTTGTCAAGGTGGCCATTTTTCTGCACCCTTTGTGACAGCTGAACACCCCCTGGGATGCTCCCTTTTCTCATCTTTTCCTTCCTTCTCCTTTCCAAGTTGGTGTTCCTGTCACTCTGAAAGCATTCCCTGAGCACCCGCCAAGGGCCAGCACCAGGCACTGGGGCCTGGAAGAGATTCAGGTGCCACACCTGCCCTCCAGGAGCCCCTGGTCCCAGGGAGGCAGGCCTACAACCCTGTGGACAGGGTGCAGGGCTGGTGGGAGGAGCAGGGTGGCCAGGACCCTACTTCAGAGGGAGGCACATGGGCCTGGCTACCTTGTTCTGGCAGCACCTGGACCAGGGCATGGGGCAGGGGGACCCTAGGTGATGGGATGGGGAGGGTCCCTACTGACTCCTTCCTTCCATCATTCCCATCCACACTGTGTGTGTGATGCAGAAATGAAGGGCTCCTGAGCCCAGGATGGTTGAGTGCCCCATGGGCTGACTTATGAAGAACAAAGCCTTCTCCCTTCCTGTGTAAGCCTCATCTTAAAGATGAGTGGTTTCTACAGGGAGCAGAGAGGACAGTGTGTGTGTGGGGGGGTGTCCACCAGCACTCCACTGACCATCTTGTTTTCTTTAGGCTGAAGCTGGGGAGGGGCTTCCTGGCCACCTTGAACCTGCCAGGCCGACCGGACCCACGGTGAGACCCCCACCCAGGCTCAGTGCACACACAGCGTGCAGGGGCTGGGAAGCCAAGAAATAGGCCCAGGCTAAGGTTCAGGGTATCTTCCAGTGACACGTGGGGCCTTCACGTCTGTCAGAACCCTCAGTGAGCTTAGGAGCGGAGTCTCTTCACATCCCATTTATATCTGGCGCTCTGAATGGCCTGCACGTCTCTCAACCGCATCCTGAATGACTCGTCACAATGCCCCAGACCTGTTCCTCCCTCAGGATGCCCTGTTTCTGGGAGTGGTACCCCATCTTCCTGGATACCAAGACAAAAATCAGGAAGCCTCCTCCAGGGGCCCTCTGCCTCTTGCACCCCATCCTGTCAGTCTCCAAGCCCCGAGTCTAGCTGGTCCCTCAGATGGTGTCAGCAAGCCCCTACAGTCCCCACCTTCCTTCTCCCACACCACTGCTCCCTTCTCAACCCAGCCCGGACCTCCAGCCCAGCTTCTCCTTGGGGCCTTGGAGCGTGTGCTCCATGCACGTTCTGTGATTGAGTTCAATCTCACCTGGTTCTTGGGCTCAGGAATTAAGTACCAGAAAGGGGTTTTTAGAAATTCCTTTTTGTTCTTTGGAGGAATTTGATGGCATTCAACAAGTAAGCACTGAGTAGCTTCCTGATCTTGTGCCAAGATACTGGACATCCAGCGGGATCTTGGGATTGGCCAACCCTGGAGGGGTCCTAGTCTGGAGGGGCTGACAGACATACACACAACTGAGCTTCAAGGCGGGTTGTCCTACCACCAAATCGAGACCTCAGCAGAGGTTGGTGAGGAACACAGAGTAGGGAGAGATGAATTCTGCCTCCACCTGGAAATGGGGTGGGAGGGCTTCCTGGAAGTGGTGACAGTAGAACTAGGCCTTGAAGGGTGAGTAGGGGTTTGGAAGGCAGGAAGTGAGGCTGAGAAGATGTGAACGAGCACACTATGTTCAAGGACGGGCTGCCCGTTGGCTGTGCAGCAGGAGGTGGTGGGGGAGGAGGGAAGGGGTAGAAGGGAACCAGAGAAAAGGCCAGAAGGAAGGTTGGCAGCTGCATTACAGGGCTACAGAGTAAGGAAAGACTTTTGGCGACAAGGCTGTCCTTAGGGAGTGGCAGGTGAAACCAAGTGGTGGGAATTTCTTCTCTCTCCAGGTGGGAGCTGAGGCCGAGGGCTCCGGCCTGGGCTGGGGCTCGGACATCTCCGGCTCTGGCGACCTGGTGCGCAGTGAGGAGCTGCTAAGGGTGAGTGTGAGGCTGGAGCCACCTAGTGTCTGGGGTTGCCTTCCCAGTCATCGGGAGGATTATATCCCCCCCCCCCCCCCCCCGACATGGGTCTATGTTTGGCATTTTCCACTTTGATCAGTTTTGTTTCAAGTGAATATGAGCCTTAGTTTCTCTTCAGGACCCCTTGCCCCCTTTCCCTGGCATCCAGGGCTGTCCCACAGCTAGTATGCCTGTGACATTCACCTCATACTTGGCTTTGCCCCCATTCCCTGTACCCATTATAGAGAACCACTGGCCTCTTCTCTAGGTAGTATTTCCCACTTTGGCGTCCAGACTCTTCTGGAAATCCCCCCCTACCCTGAGGCAGCCCCTCCTACCTCTTCAGCCACTCCTTCTTCCTCTTTGGTCTTGCTCCCTCAGCCTCCTGCCCAAGGCAGGGCCCCCACTTGTTGCTGGTTCCTGATTCCTGGGCAGCACCTCCCTGCTCCAGCTGCAGCTGGTGGCTTTGTCCTGAGGCCCCCAACCTCACTCAGAAACCCTGTGCTGGTTCCCCACCACTCAGTTGCCCCCCAGGATAGAGCAGGAAGGTTCTGGACTCACTGGATAAATGGAGTGGGAGCCACATGGCTCTTCCAGGCTGCTGGGATCATCCAACCCAGCAACTCTTTAAAACTCTTTAGAGTTTTAATAAGGGTTAGCAATAGGAAGTTTTTGACTGCTTTGTCGGGTAATCAGAAAACTAAATTAGAACACCTCTGAAAAGTCTAACTGATTGGATTTTTATTGTATACATATATCTGGGGAGAAAACATGATATGAGGGGCTCAGAAAGACCCTGGTTCAAATCTCAGCTCTTCTAATAATTAGCTGTGTGTGTGTGAGCCCAGGCCAAGTCACATTATCTCACTGAGCCTCAGTTTCCCCCATCAGCTAAGTGCAAACACCACTCTCTACTTGTAGTGTTAGTATGAAGAACGGAAAGAAAGGATGGAACATAAATGCTTAGTATATGTTTATCCCCTCCCCTGCCATTTCTTAACAGACTTTCTGTTTTTTTAGGGTCCCCCAGGCCCCCCAGGCCCACCTGGCTCACCTGGGATTCCAGGAAAACCAGGAACTGACGTTTTCATGGGACCCCCTGGATCGCCTGGAGAGGATGGAGCTGCTGGTGAACCTGGACCCCCGGTGAGCCGCTGGGGTCCTCTCCCCCTCTCAGTGGCCATGAGGCTTCCTCTAGCCCGGGAGGCACCTAGAGCCCCCAGGCCCCAGCACAAAGGCTCATAACAGAGAGCGAGCAGCTCGCTAATGTTTGTAAGCAAGAGAGACCTCAGCTGAGTCATTGCTAGGACTCATAAGAGGCAGAAGCCAAGAAATACACCATCCTACCTCCTCCTTTGCTGCTCTATCTTAGTCATTATAGGAGAGGCAGACTCAGTGGAATCTTGGAATCCTAGCGCATCAGAGTGCTGGGCCTGGAGCACGAGGCTGCCAGAGGCCATCCGGCCTGACCCTGCCCCCAGCTCCCCTCCAGAGAGGAAGAGCCGCCCAGAGAGTGAAGGACACTCGTCCTCAGGGCATGGTCAGCAGTGGTCATGCTGGGGCCAGAGGCTGGCATTCTGCCCTAGACCAACACAAGGCTCCTGGACCCACTGACCTCACCAGCTCAGTCCTCCCAGCTGTGGCCTCCTTCTCTAGGAAAGGTTCATTCTTGATTCTTATCAGAGATGTTGTGGACTGATGGTCATTGCTGTTCCCAGGGCCCTGAGGGACAGCCTGGAGCTGATGGAGCCTCTGGCCTTCCTGGGATGAAGGGAGAGAAGGTAAGGACCGGATGGGAGGGGTCCTACACATGGGGGCCACCAGGCCACACTGCCTCTCGCTTACCTCTAGGCCTGTCCTTGCCTCTTAAGTCAATGACCCTTTCTAATCCCCTCCGAATCCTCTCTCTGCTAGATGTCGCCATCCCAGGGCTCTTGATGCCCAAACCTGAGCTCAGCATCTCCAGCTTCAGTGAATGTTGCTGCCTTCTACCCAGTCACAAGGATGCAAACACAGAATCTTCTCTAAGCCTTCCTTCATCTCCCTTTCCTGCCCTGCCCCACCCGTTGCGGCGAATGGCCCATCTGTCATCCACACCCCTTGCCTCTCTCCACCCTGATCTGCGGTTCATCTCTCCTCGACCACAGGGCAGCTTCAGGCTTCTCGCCAGTGTCCCATTCTTCCCACCCGCAATCCAGCTTTCACCCACCTGCCCAACGTGTCCGCCCTCCTGCAGCAGGCTCCCTCTGGTCTCTGCTGAGAAGGTATCAAGGCTTGCTGCTCCCTGAAGGACCAAATGCTGACAGTGCCCAGACCTGCCTTCCCAGCTCTGTCCCCTGCTGCTCTCACACACGGATTCTGGGTCAACCAGCAGCCCTACTGTGGTGCTCTGGGCCTGCTCTTCCTGGATGGTCCCCTGGCCTTTGCACATGCTTTCTCTCATTCTCAGGTGACTTTGCCTTTCCTCGTCCTCCAGGGGCCAGTTCAGATACATCCTCTGAGAAGCCCTTTCAAACTCCCAATGAGCAGAAAGCAGCTGTCCCTCCTGTACTTCCCATTAGCACAGCATTGATTCTGCTGGGACCCCTCCAAGCCCATGTTAGCTTATCTGTGACAAACAGCTCTAGCACTGTCTATGTGTCCTTAGAATCTGGTTCAGGTCTCTGTGAGCATCTGATCAGTGAACTGGCCATTCCTTTCAGTCTCTTCATTCTCTGTAAGCCTGTATTGTCCTCAGTCTGCAAACTCCACATGATGCCTCGGGGGCAGAGTTCCTGCCTTTCCATCAGTCCCCAGCCTCTTTGAGGAGATAAACCATATCCTGCAAAGGAGAGCAATCAAAATAAGGTATATACACAAATAATGAATGGTGGAACACTAAAAAAAAAAAAAAGTAAACCTCCTTGCAGTGATGCAGTCGTGAGTTTCCCTGGGTATCAGAGGAGGGAGGATCCCTCCCAACTGGGATGGGGAGCAAGGCCTTCTGTGGACTCCAATGTATGAAGCTGTGAAAAATGCTGACTCCCCAGACACCGCCATCTTTGCTGAAATGAGTTTCCAGTTTCCATCAGCTCTCAAGTATGTTTATTTTAATTGAAATAGTAACTCGATTTCCGTGGAAAGCTCATTTCTCAGAAAAAGAAGAAAGAAACTAGTTGTCAAGCTTTATAGGACTCATTTTACATGTACCAACTATTTCATAAGAAATTAGATTTTGCAGGAAACATCACAGACCTGCACTGTTCTTCCCTGTCCTTCTTACCAGCTCTCCCTTACCCACTGGCACACACCCCTCCCATGCTCGTCTCGTATTTAAAAATACCCATGGCCACATCCATACACGGACACAGAGCGGGCACCGTCTGCAACTGCCCGGGGCAGCAGGCTTGCCCAGGATCACTGTTGGAGATAAATTACAGTTTTCTCCCCCAAATTTGCATGAGTCCGAATTTGTCGCACCATGTGCAGAAGACACTTTCTGGTCAGGTGAAAGCAGACTCTAGAAGGACTTGGAAATTTAGATCTAGAAAGCTCGAAAGAAACTTTGCAGATGACATTTACCTAAAAAAATCTCTTAAAGGACGAAAGTAACCCGAGGAGTGTGGTATGGATGTCAGATAACAGAAAGGTTCTCGAGAAAATGAGCGGTCTTCAGGTCGTCACACAATGTAGGATCCAGTGACACATCATTTGATCCTTGACTCCCCTCCACGGTATCTGTTCCTCAGCTTGCATACCTCCCATGACAAGGGCCTCATTTCCTGCCAGGCGGTACATGGCCACGTGTAAGGGTACCATTCCTCATGCCGATCAGAAAACAGCCTCTCTTCTCACTCGCCGTGTGTGGAAACCAGTCTGGGCAGTTGTCCAAAGGGCAGTTTTCCCCCAAAGAATAAAGAATTTTCCCCCAAGGAATTATTTGGCTGGCAAAAGAATATTATCCTATATATTCATTATTTTCAAATTGGGATTGTCATCAAATGTGGATGGTCATTAAGAATTTAAGCAATAGATTACTTTATGTTGAGTTCGATGACAGGAGTTCTCCTCAGTTTATTTTCCCCGAATTAAGATGAGCAGCTACTCTGAGATCTTTAGCCCATGAAGGAACAGGACAAGAGTAGCCCGCTTTCCCAGCTGCAGAATGCTTCTAGAAAGGATGCTTCTGCAATGTGCTAGAGATGGATCTCTGGAACATTCCTTCCTGCTTTGTGCCTGGCACGCTGTGCCACCCAGGTCTTCAGCACATGTGTAGCGTTTGTAATCCTGACCCTTGTCCTCCTTTTACAATCTGAGTCATTCACTTTGTTCTTCGGTGTCAAAAGGTGCTGGGACAACCAGGCAGGAAAGAGTTTGTGTTTTGAAGTTTTCTTCAGTGCCCAGAACTGCAGAGGGGTGTTGAGCTCCCAATAATGGACTTCGAGTGATCCCACTGAGCTGCCAAAATGTCATCGC
>RCUC01122269.1:0-19284 GCA_003697995.1 Taxidea taxus jeffersonii | reverse complement strand
TTCCAGGGCTGCCCAAGACCAAAAGGGCTTAAAAAATTTGAGACCGGCATCCCATCAAATTCTAAAATATCTTCCATGAATGAGTGTCAGCCTTAGGTTGGACTGAGCTTACTGCTCTGACCCCACTGGCCCCAGTGATTTCCCTCTTGTCTTATAATTCAGAAGGGGCAACATGGGATCTTCCCTTTGGTTCAATGTCTCCTCCACCAGCAAGAGAAAATTGGCCCTAAGATCCAAAAGGGGGCTCTTCCTTCCCCCGATGTCTACACAGTTTCTCCTGCCTCCCAGCTCTCTATGGAGATCAGGTAGTCTCTAATTTTCCATCTTTTTGCAGCAAATCTTTTTGACAAAAGGTGTGCATTGTCAACCAACCCCACCACAGGTCAGGAATATTGGGCTTCTGTTGATAGCAACTTTTTACAACCTTTTCCTTTGAAGTCACAAAGCTACAAACAGTGGTAGTTCTCCAGGAAATGCATGGAATTGTCTGAATAACCTAACCATGCTATTTCTGAAGACTGCCCCCTGCCCAGCACTCTCATGAGATGTCTTTGCATGCCCCTGTTTTTTTTTCAAGTCGGTGCCAGGAGATTTAAGACAGCGAATCAGGATGCACTGTTTTCTTCTTTTCACTGTCCATTCTCACAAATCCCAGTTAACACACATAACTGAAGGTCGAGTCCTCTTTTATTCCAAGTTTCTTATTCAGTGTGGAGCTTGTTAGCAAAGCCTAAGCTGTAAGAGCGTGACCATCAGTCTTTTTCCCTTGTTTTCTCATGATATGCTCTTTCATTCAGACCTTTGGGTAATATTTTCTCTAAAGAAGCAAAAAAAGAAACTTACCAGAAAGATGCAAAAACTGAATCAAAGAAAAGTCAATGAAAATAATAATAATAATAATTCCCCCCCATGTTTTTTTAACAGATTCTGTGTAAGTCTTACTATTTTGGTGTTGGTTTATAAGGTAAAATAAAATCATATACTCCATAAGCATAGAAGCTGTAACTGACTTGGTCACTGCTATGAATCTAGCACTTACCATAATACCTGACACTGAAAACACTCTTATTGAATGAGTAAACAAATGGCAGAAGTGGAATGGCTCTTGATGTTAATAATGCTGATCATAGCCAGCATTTATGTAGCTCCAACTGGGTGCCAGCCACCCCTCTCAGCGCTTTTCCTATATTAAGTCATTTAATCTTTACAGAAACTCTATGAAATAGCTACTATTACCTGCATTTGACAGATGAACAGAGTAAGACTAGGGAAAGACCTTGACTTCTCCATGGTCCTACACCTAGAATATTTTGGAGCCATTCTTTGTGCTCAGGGTCTTCAAAAAAGCATTGAACAAAACATCTCATGCCTTTTTTGGTCAAGATACAGAAATATGAACTGAGTATTATTACCAAATATTAGTAAAGTAAGTTGAGATGGGTTGAAGAGATGCAACCCAAAGTCCTGAGAGGTAATCCAGTCAGCCAAGAGAATGGTTTCTATGCATGCGGCCAATGGCACTGGCTGATTGAGTTCATCCCCCAGTGATGGAAATAAAAATATGAAGACATGGTTTTGAGTGTATTACTCTCAGAGCTCTGGGATCCTAATTGGGTGATAGACTCGAGATTCAAAACCAACTCAAGTATCTGTAAGGATGGGCTGAAATTAGCAAGGCAATACCAGCCCATATGGATGTGATGCCCCATTTGTAGGCAAACAGAGTTCCGGAAGACAGGGTAGGGGAGGCGGAAAGGACGTGGTTGATGAGACATTCACTCTTATGGAGCCAGAGCAACTCCCTCTCTGCACACTCTTGCCTTGACCGCTTCTCTGCTATTATTCACCTTTAATTTATTGTTCATCTCCTTGAGCACAACTCCAAGACTTTCCCATTTATCCTAAGCAATAAGCCCTACCCCACTGCCTACAATTTCCTGCAGCCATTTCTCACTATATAATGTTTCTCCCTTCCAGCTTGAGCTTTCCCAATCCTCCTTGCATCTCTACCCACCTTCAGTCTTTTCCTTCTCTCGCAGAAGAAGACAGACTTTCACTCTTTGATGCATCCCTTCATTTGTGCTCTTGAAGCCCCTCCTTTGTACTTCTGTTTTCATCATGGGCTGCCTTTTCTCTGTTATACCTTCCATTATTTCCTGCTCTCTGAATCCTCCCCCTCTTTAAACACACTCAAGTCTCCCCAGATTGAACAAATTTCTCCCAAGCCGTCGTGTTTCTTATCACTGCCCTTCCCTTCACCAGTCTTCTTGAAAGCATAGTCTTCACTCAACCTCTCTACTTCATCACAAGTTCACACCTCAGTGCTCCAAAACAGGGCTCCCACCCTCAATACTTTGGGGAAATTGTTCTCTTTGGAAAGTTGTTGAGACTGAGCTAGTGGGTTTCCTTAAACTTTTTCTTAGCCCTAAGCCCACTCGAGTTCTCTGAAGCATTTGGCAACTTACTTTTGATTTTTGAAAGTTTTATTTTATTGAAGGGAAACTCATTTAACATAGAATTAACCATTTGAAGTGAACACATTCACAACATTTAATAATCCATGATGTTGTGCAAGCACCAGCTCCGTCTAATTCCAAAATACTTCATTATTCTTCCAAAAACCCTCTTCCTCGTCAAGTACTCAATCCTCAGACCTACCCTGGCCCCCAGTCCTCGCAACCACTAATCTACATTTCCTTCCTGAGAATTTACCTGTTCTGGATTTTTCACCTAAACGGACTCATGCAATATGGTGATTTCCTTCTTCTACTTAGCGTGAGGTCTCCAAGCTTTGTCCATATTGTAGCAGTGTCAGGGCTTCATTATTTTTCTCTATGGCTGAGTAATAGTCCTTTGTCCCTGACTTGTTTATCCGTCTGTCCGCTGATGGCTGTTTGGGCTGATCTGCCTTTCAGCTGCTCCCAACATTCATGTGCACTGTTTGTTTAAGTACTGGCTTCCAGTCCTTTTATATTTATACCTAGGAGTGGTTGCTGGGCCATATGGTAATCCTATGTTTAACTTCTTGCGGAGCCACCAAACTGTTTTCCACAGCAGCAGGACCATTTTGCATTCCCATCGCAGCATTTGGTAATTTTGAAATGCTCTCTCCTTTGCCTTCAAAGACACTGTACTATCCTCGTTCTCCCACTCCTTCTATATATGGCAACCCTTATACTTTCCCCCTCTGTCTCCTCTTCTTTCTCTTCCTGTCATGGGAGGTACCCATCAGTTTTCTATTTCAATTCTCCTCTGCTGTTTTCTGTCACTCTTGAAAATCTCATGCAACTTGATGGCTTTAAATATCCCCTCTTTATGAGGTCTACGGATTCCTGGCTCCATTTCTGACCTTGGGTTCTTCATCCCCACCTGCTACAAGGCATCTCCACCTGTATGTTTTCCTTGCCTCTCAAGATGTGTTTGTGTTTGTGTGTGTGTGTCTGTGGACTTATTCCCATAAACCTCTAAACCTCACATTTCTGCTTCTTGTGATGTCGTCTCTCTCTTCCCAGGCACCCAAGCTCACGAATTAGATTTGTCTTTGATGTACCATAACCTGAGAGGGCCATGGCATTTCTCATTCTTTCTCTTTTCCAGATTTCTTTTAAAGATTTTAAAGATTTTATTTATTTGGTGGGTGGTTGGGGGGGCACACATGCAGAGGAAGAAGCAGACTCCACTGAGCAGGGAGCCTGACATGGGGCTCGATCCCAGAACCCTGGGACCATGACCTGAGCTGAAGGCAGACACTTAACCGACTGAGCCACCCAGGTGTCCCTTGTAGGTGGTTTTTACCCCTCTACTCTTCCGCATTGCAATAGCAACAATTGGTTTAGGCATCGTATCCTTTTATCTAGCCTATGACAGGGCATTATGAAAGGAATCTCTATTAAGGCTGACTTCTTCTCTTCCCTTGTGACCCAACCCACATTCCTATTACTGCTGGTCCATCTTCCCCAACAACAGCTGGAATGTATCATTATCCCTTCAAAGGTTGCCAGAGACTTCTCATGCCTACTGAGCAGCATTCAAATTGACCCCCAACTGGCTTTGTCATTTTCACCCATCACTGTTCCCCATCAATACTGTGAGCCTCCCACAAAGTAAGCTGCTTATCCCTCCGTGTTCACTTAAATGATATGGTCTTGGGAGCCACCTGGGTGGCTCAGTCCATTAAGCATCCAACTCTTGGTTTCAGCTTAGGTCATGATCTCAGGGTCTTGGGATCAAGCCCCATGACAGGCCCTGTGCTCAGCAGTGACTCTGCTAGGGATTCTCTCTCCCTCTTCCCTTCCCCCAATGTGCACTCTTTCTCTCTCTAAAATAAGTAAAATCCTTTAAAAAATAAAATATGTTCTCTTCCACACCTATCTTTCGGGAGGTGTAAACATTTACTGTAGACTTACTGTAATGAGAACCAGATTAGGATTTGTGATAGTAAGGGAACAATTGAGTTATTATTTAGTAATGTCTACTTTAGCCAAACAAATACTAAATGCCAACAGGTGAGCCAGTTGCTACGGATTTCTTTTTTTGATATTTGTAATTAATCATGGTGAAAATGACACTACAGAAACATAATATGCTGATGAGTCTTATAGGTCACATAACTGAAAGTGATGGGGTGTAGGGGGAGACTCTGTAATCTGGGCCTCGTTAAAATGCTCTGGGCCCTATATATCAGCATGCTAGGGTTGCCACTTAAAGTGAGACCTCTTCGGAGATCTCTCCGTATTGACCACAACCACCAGACGTGAGCCTCATTCTACCTCCCATCAACGTAGCTGTAGGTTGACCTTCTAGTCCCCGCCACGGTATTTATCATCTCATTAAGAATGAAGTATTCGCGTTTCTGAAGGAGACTAAAACCCCAAATTGGGTTGTTTCTCCTGAGAGATACAGCTCTAATGCTTGTGTATTTCTTTGATTTATTTAGACTATGGCTTCTTTGGTCAACCAGTTAGGGGTTTTTTGGTGTGTGTATGTGTGTGTGTGTGTTTTCTTGTTTATTTTTTATTTTACTTACTTATGTATGTATTTATTTATTGGTTAACTCTGTCTTTGTGACGCTAGTGCAATCCTGTCTTGTGGAAATGAGAATAGTTCAGATATTGTAAGAGAAGGAAAATGGTTAGATAAACTAGAGAGATGAATAATTTATGGAGAAATAATTCAAGCAGCTAACCACATTGCACATCCTCTGCTTAGCTCATGAATGCTCCATATGCCAAGTCCATACGAGTCAATGTTTATTTCTTGAAACCTTTACCAAAATGAGCAAGAAGTAGTAAATGCCTCATTATCCCTTCAGAGTGCCTAATGATACATTATTTTCTGTTATAAAACCTCAAGGTTTCTGAATGCATTGTTATAAATTCAAACTGTCAACATTTCTTTGGCAAGAAAAAGCACAGCACCCTATAGAAATAAGATGTAAGATTAACAATTCAGGCTCATATATTTTCATCTCTTCCTGAGTCCTGCCACACGTGGCAGAAAACCATAATCCATATTTCTTATAGAAAATATGCTATGAAGACCCATAAAATGTCTAAGAACGTTAAGAAAAGCGAGGATGGAACTTTCAGAAATAAAACTTTAAATAAGAACAATGGAAAAGACAGATCATCAGCAATTATTACTAAAATACACATTTTATTAAAGAGTATTTGGGGAAGTAAATGGGTTGTACATGTTGGGCCATGGCCTAAAAATATCCTGACTTTTTTCTTTCCACGTAAGAAACCTAGTGGAAAATGCTGAAAAGTGAAACTTTTTGTACCTAAGACACTGGAGTCAGATTTTCTGGGTTTAACTGGGTTTAGCTCTGGAATTCATCCGCCTTGTGATTTGTGCCAAATTCTTTTTTTACCTTTGTAAGACTTAACTTTTCCTGCCTGTGAAAAGAGAATAAAAATAGAACTCACCTCCTAGGGTTCATATGAGAATTGAATGAGATCATGCATGTGAAGTTCTTAGAGAAGTGCCCGGACCATATAGGTAGGAACACTAGCGTCTAGGAAAGAGAGGATTCCCACAGATGATGTGCATGGTGCATGGAGGGACAATGCCCAGGGTAGGGAGTTCTGGCTTTCCCTGTAACTTCCTGAGTGGGGGTCATCAGCTTACTATGGGACTCAACAGATGTCACAAGGCCTCAGTGTTCCTTTCTGTACCTTTTTGCTTCTCCCTGTGTCCTCATTTCTAGCCTCTCTCTTACGTGTCAGAAGACAGACTCCTATTAGGGTAATGCACACGGGATCTGTGCAGAGGAGGACCCTGGAACACAAATTGATAAATGCTCCAGGGAAAAGCAAATATTACTAGACTACGTCTTAAAACAACAGCTCTATATTGCTCCAGTTAGACAGAGCTTGATGTAAGGATGCAGAAAGAGAAAAATTGAAAGAATTTAAATATATTTACCACTTAGGTGTTAACCAAGAGAAAGACGGTGTGGCTATGCTATTATCAGGGGAAATACGTGTTAAAGAAAGATTACTACAGATAAAAAGGAGTATCTCACAATTGTAAAACCATATGACTGGAAGATATAACAATCCTAAATTTGGAGGCAGCCAATCACAAATATAAAACAAAACTAATATATAAAGCAGAACTAATAGTAGAAATAGAAAAACTCATGATCATAGTTTTAACACATCTCGTGAAAATCTTAATAGCATGAGTAGAACACTATACCTAAAGACCTTGGAATATACTTTTGTTTTCAAGCACACAGGAACTAGTTATAAATATATCATATGCTGGGGGCGCCTGGGTGGCTCAGTGGGTTAAAGCCTCTGCCTTCGGCTCAGGTCATGATCCCAGGGTCCTGGGATCGAGCCCCGCATCGGGCTCTCTGCTCCGCAGGGAGCCTGCTTCCTCCTCTCCTCTCTCTGCCTGCCTCTCTGCCTGCTTGTGATCTCTGTCAAATAAATAAATAAAAATCTTTAAAAATATATATATATCATATGCTGGTCATAAAGTACCACTCAACAAACATCAAAAAATGGAAATCATACAGAATATGTGTTCTGACCTTTGCAGATTTAAACCAGAAATCAATCAATAACAAAATACAAACCAGAGGATCCCCACATGTCTAGAAACCAATATACTTTGAAATAGTCCATGGGAAAACTGAGATATAATAGCACAAAGTGGAAAATACTTGGAATGCAATAGAATGAAAATAAAACATGAAACTTGTGGGACACAGATAAAGCAGAGGAGAAACATAGGGACTTTGAATGCATAATTCGGAAAGCTGAAAAGAAAGGGACTAAATCAAAGAAGAATGGTAAATTTGCCTCTGAGAAAATAGAGGGAAGGAAATAATAAACATATAAACAAGACAGAAAAAAGATAAGGGCGCCTGGGTGGCTTCGTTGGCCAAGTGTGTGACTCATGATTTTGGCTCAGGTCGTGATCTCAGGGCCGTGAGATCAAGACTCACATCAGGCTCCATGCTTGGTTGGGAGTCTGCTTGGAATTCTTTCCCTCTGCCCCTTCTTCCTTGCTTGCGTGCTCATGCGCGCGCTCTCTCTCAGATAAATAAATAAATAAAAATTTTTAAAAGAAAAGAGATATAAATAGGAAAGCATACAACAGAGTTCCAGATTGGTTCTTTGAAATGTCCATGCATTGAGAAATCCCCAGTTAGGATAGCCAAGAAAGATGAAACAGGCACAATTTTACCAATCAAAGGCATATACAAGGAGATACATCACTAGGGATCCTTCAAATATAAAAAAGAGAAGAAAAGCATCACTCTGAATACATTTGGGAAAATCAATTTGAAAATTAAACAGAACAAACAAATTCTCTCGAAAAATAAAAGCTAAGCTTACGAAACACAAAAGAAGAAAAAGAAAAGCTCAGTCATTTAGTAGCTATTACATGACATCTCTGGGGCCTACAGGAGCCCCAGGCCAGGTGACTTCACTGCGAATTCGGCCAGACACTTAAGGAAGAAACTGAACTAGTCTCATAAAAATCATCTAGAAATCAGAAAAGGTGAAACCTTTTTCTACTTCTCTTTTAAGGGCAGTCTAACCTTCTCCACAATAGCTTCTATGGGCTTTAAAAGGTAAGAAAAATTATAAGTCATTTATCTTATGTGTATAAATGAGATGATGAATACATTGGACTTCACTAAAAGTAGAAAATCGTGCTTGAAATACACCATTGAGGAAGCACGGAGGCTATGGAGTGGGGAGAATGTCTGTGATATGTGTGTCTGTTAGGGAGGGCATTTATCCAGAATGTATTCACAATGCCTACAAAGCGATAACAAAAGGGAAGATAACCCAATTAAAAGTGGGTGATGAATTTTAACGGGCTCATACAAAATAAGATGTCCAAACAACCAGGAAACATAGAAAAAGGGTTTTTAAAGTCATTAGTCATCAGGGAAATGCAAAGTTAAAGCTGCAGGGGTTATACAAAAATGCTATCACAGACATACGCCAAAATGGCTTAGAAACAAAACAACTAACAATACCCAGCATTGGCAAGCACGTGCAGCAACTGAAACCCTCACGCCCTGCAAACTGAGCATCCTGTGACCTTGAAATTCCACTTCCATAGCTACCTGGAAGCCCTGTGTATGTACATATCCCAAAAGACACTTAGAAGATGTTCAGAACACTATTCCTAATAGCCCAAACTAGAAACACCCCAAAAGCCCATCAAGAGACAAGTGGATAAATTTTGATATGTATGTGTGTATTATGTGGCAGTGAAAAAAAAAACCCCTACTATTATGCTCAAGAACCTGACACACAAACCCCTTTAAAACCAGGTGTTAGCATCTGTTCTAGACCATTCCGTCGGGGCTGGTCCATCTTCCATCTTCCTGAGAACTGATAATGCTCACTTTAAACCTCGGGGGAGAAAACTGCCTCCCGGTCCAGAAGTCATGAAGGACAGGAGTTGAGACAAGAGTGTGAGTCGGACATACGTGTATTTTTTTGATACCATTAAGAAAGAAATATGTTGGCACTTAAACGTGGACACAGCCCTTCCTTAACATCAATTGTAAGAGACATCCCTAACTTTTAGAGACATTGAAATGGGGTAGAGGAGAGGTCTTAAAGATAACTTTAAAAAAAAAAGTGTGTCTTAGATTACCATGGCTCATAAGCAACTTTACTTTTACAAGTCAGAATTCCATGAAATCTTTATCATCTGGAAAATGCAAATCATTAAGTAACATTTTCTCACCCTAAATGTAAATTCTGTTTGTGTGCTTTTTTCAGTTAAATGCTATTTGCCTTTGGCCCCTCCTTTTTTCAAGAACTCTCTTAAGGTTTTTTTTTTTGTTGTTCCATCTTTACTATTTTTTGTTGAAAACTAGGTTTCATTTCACATTTTCAAACAAACAAACAACCTGGATAGCTGAGCCTCTGTGTTTGATCTGAGTGGGGTTTCTCCTGTGTGCTACTGGCCAAATTCTCCCAGAAAAATATTTGTCCCTCCCTGACAGTTTGCTGGTTTTCTGTTTCAGTTTGTAGATGTCAAATAATTCATTTCTCTTTTTCCCGGCATATGTGTTCCTGCAACCTCACACATTACAGGGATATCTTTTGTTCTGACAAATGCTCTTGCCTGAATTCCGTGACGGTGCTGAAGGATGGCACGGGTGAGGGCTCTGATTGCCAGGACAGGGCTGGGCCTTGGGAGCCAGGCTCTTCCCCCAAGCTCCCCTGACCAGGGCAGGCAGGACATAGTAAGGACGTTTCCATGATGATGATGTTCTTCTGTGTGTCTCCTGCCTAAATGGAATGAGACACTCAGGAAAGAACAAAAGAAGTCTTATAAAGCACGCTTCAAACCGGGAAGCTTTTGAAGTCAGCCTCTGGGATGGTCCGAAAAACAAATGTACAGTCAGAAAAAAAGACTTCCCGCTGGTACCCACTGACCTCAGAGAAACTGTCAGGTAACGAGATGATCTCTCTTTCCAGAACAGTAACGGACTTCAGAGGATATGTTCTTCTCTTGCTCTGCTTCCCCACCCTTCCCCACACCTGACACTAACTCTCGCTAATCTATTCTCAACCAAGGATAGGTGTCCCGGTCGGACTATTTTAGTTCAGGTTCCCCAGAAAGAAAAGCCTGAGGCGAGGACTTGGATGCAGGACATTTTTCTGGGAGGAGATCCAGGGAAGAAGTGAGCGAAAGGCTAGAGAGAGAGAAGGAGGAAAAGCCAGTCAAAAAGTATGACACTGAGGTCGCTTCTGTTGTCAACAGGGTTAATTTACTCAGCCTCACCAGAACCTCTGGGAACCCTGTGAGATTCTTCCAGAACCGTCTTCCTGAAAGATGACCAGGCTGGTGTCCTTATGCACAGGATCCCCACTCACCATGGATGGAGAGTGGCTCCAGGGGGTGTCCACTGCTTCAAGGAACAAATTCCTCCATATGTCAGAGAGTATCTTGGACAGAATGACCTGTGGTCACATGGGCTAAGGGAGGACCCTGGGACGGCCAGGCTGTGCACACAGTGGCCGCTCAAGTCTGAGGTGCCTGGGAGGATGTCGTCATTCAGAATGGACACAGGACAGCTGCCCATACGGTTTGAGCCAGACTCTTCCATAACCTGTCAGAGTCCTGTAACCCAAGCTTACAGGACTTATTTTCTGGGCCCTTAATACACGCTGCATCTTTAGTGGGGCTGAGAGACAGAGACGTCCATCCCCGTGAAATCAGCAGGTATAATTAGAACCTGTTGCATCACTGTCTTTGTGAATCTAAGACTTTGGCCCTTAAGAAACCAAAGGAGCTGTGGCTTCAGAAATTCCCAAGGAATTTCTTCCTCGGGAAGCTAATTTCCTCTGGTTTATGTGTTCTTTAAATTGACAAAATAATCCTTTTAGTATCAGAAAGATACGGAGCTGATACCTTTCCTTGCCACAACCTTAATGGACTGAATTAATTCCAGAAAACTGGAAATTTGACCCAGACATTCCCTCCATCTGAAAAATTATGATCTGTTACCAAATATATAAACCTCCATTCCTAAAATTCCAACATCCCTATGGAGGGCCAACACATGACTTGGGTTATGAATTGCAGGACTCCTATGACAAGACGACAAGCGGAAAGGGAGAGTGGTATAAAGGGCTTCCTGACCTTTCTGAGCCCTGGCTCTGAGCCAGAACGGTTCTGGGTGCTCTGGGATATTATCCAATCAAAGATGAGGCCCAGAGAAGCAGCTGAGGTGCAGAGAGCGTAAGTCATGTGTCCATGGTCTCATAACTTGGAGGTAATGGAGTCACTAGAAGAGCTGGGCTCAGGTCTGACTGCACAGCCTGAGCTCTCGTGCCCCACCCAGTGCTATCCTCAACTTGGACCTCCGGGTTAAGACCCATTGGTTTAGACAAAATAGTGAAGGGGGTGAAAAATGCCTAACTTCTTAGCCACCTTCCATTTCCACAGCCTCTATGAGGCTACGATGGGAACACTGTTGTCTTCCATCATGCCACCCATGGATCTGGGTTGTCTCTACTTGGCTTCCTTTCCTGACTCCCTAAACACCCTGTTTCAGCCTGGATACTTGCCTGATAACCATCCAGATCTCTCACCTGTAAGCTGCATGTTGCCACCCCACCATTTGCCCTCTATAGCTAATGGCCCTCATTCCTAAACTCCCCAGCAGACAGCCTGGTACAGAGGGGGACCCGATCAGTCCCCTGTAGCAGCGTGAATCCGGGATTCAGGGCATAACCTCATGTACTGCACTCTGTGTTTTACAAATGAGAATCATAGTCTTGTGTTTCTGACAGTCCTAGTCTTGCCCAGAGTCTCACCGTGCAGTGAGGATTCTTGGAACTGGAACCCAGGCTTCCAGGCTCCCAGTCTCGTGTATTTTCCATCTCTGATAGTTTGCTCCCTTTCTGTGGACATGGACACTTTAATAAGTATCTCCTGGAGACGATCTAAGAAGTGCTTCTAATTGTATACAATTGAAGCTCCACACCAAAGTGGGAGGGGAGCCATATTGGGGTGGATAGACTTTTCTCCTGTCTCTTAAGTCATACCATGTGAATTCCAAGAAGCATGGTTTACACGAATCCTTTTTCCAAAATGGTTTCCCGGTGACTTTCTCCCTGTGCCAACCTTGAAATACAGTGGAATGAGTAGCTGGCAAGAACAGATGTAGATGATGAGTGAGCAATGTCTTTCCCAACTGAAAATTCCTCTTGCACACCCATCACTGGTCTGCTAGGGGAGGTGATCTCCCACGGGCTGGGAGACCAACATCAGGATCCTGGCATCCACTGCAAAATTGTTACCAAGTGACTGTGGCACTAAAGAGCTCATGTTGCTTTTTCCACCACAGTTCAATGAAACCAAACTTCTGTTGATGAAGTTAAATATGTCATAATAATATTTATAAGTATATAAAAGCAATAGAGCAAAAATAAGGAAGACCTACTTGACCCCCCAAGTACAACAATTGTGAATAACCTGTGCCCAGCAGAACTAAGAAGTAATTCGACTTTGGGTTGACCAGTTGTCTGTGTTGATGTTCAAGCTAATGTTGGCATTCCCAGGTCACAAGAGGCCTGGACGTGATTATCTGAGGAAAGGGCCCTCTTGGGTCGACTGGGGAATGGGGTTGGAGGCTGGAAGTGGGGAAAGTGAGCCGGGGTAGAGAGGCAGTTTATGGAGCAGGGGAAAATGAAGAAGGAGGAAGGTTAGTGAAATATCTGGTGACAGAATGACGGAGACGTTCAGACCCAGGGGAGGAGGAGTTGTGTGGCTTCTCCTGGACATTGGTTCTGGGCTCTGTATCTGGAAAGACAGAGCCTGGTCTGAGAATAATGATCCTGAGGTCTTCACTTCTAAATGTCTGATTAAACATCATCTGTTCAGAGAAACATTCCTTCTTACCTTATTTAAATCGGGTACACCCTCTTAATTTTCTGTCACCATGCTGTGTGCGCGTGTGTTTTCCATTCACAGAATTTGTCATGCTTTGTCATACTTGAAAGAATCGTTTCTTCCCTTGCTTGGTGTGGCCTTCCCGTGCCGGTTGGCTCTCCACTCTGTCCTTAACACTTAGCTCAGTGCCTGGCGCATTGTCAGTGCTGTGTAAAGAGGTATTGGATTAATAAGTGCATTTCTAATTGAAGAGCCGTTAGACCATAAATATCCAGTGATGCTTGTGATGTCTGATGGCTGGGTTCCAGGGATCAATAGGAAGAATGACAGAGGATAGGAGTTCAGACTCCCTTTTAAGTGCAGTGGGAAGGAAGGGAGTGACCCTCAGGATAACTGTCAGATGACCGTGCTGGCGACTATGTCACAGGTGGGTTAGGGAGATTACATGAGTGGAAGAGAGGTGCCTTAGTTATCTATTACTGTGTAACAAACTACCCAAGTTAGAGACCTCATGTTTCCGTGGGCCAAGAATTCAAGTAGGGTTCATCTGGATATCAGCAGCATCTTTCACTCAGCTTTTTTCAGCTGCTGACTTGGCAAGGTTGGAGGATTCAAGAAAGCTTCATTTGCAAATCTGGTACCTTGGTGCTCCTTCACACTTTCTGTGTGGTACCTTGGGCTTCCCCAGAGCTAATCAAAGGTCTTACATGCTAGTTGGCTTCCAATGGGAACAAGCATGTGAAAGCAGAAGTTCCATCTCTCTTAAGGCCAAGCCCTAGAAGTCACACACTGTTACTTCCACCATGTTCTCTTGGACAAAGCAGCCCAGGGTTATCTTAAATTTAAGGGAAGAAATAGACTCCACCTCTTGATGGGAAGGTGGACCAAAAACTTTGCCACCATTTTTAATTTGCCCCAAGAAAAGACTGGTTAGAAAGTTGTTACAGTACACGTAGCATAAGGTTATAAAGGTAGTGATGGGGAGAAGTGGATTGGCTTATGAGATGATAGGAGGTAGACACAATAGGGTGATGCCACTTACCTCTCTCAGTTTCCTATTGCTGCCATAAAATATCACATATATAATGGCTTAACGGAAATATATTCTCTTACAATTTTGGAGGCAGAAGTCCAAAATGGGTCTTACAAGGCTGAAATAAAGTCCCTGCAGGGCTGGTTCATTCTGGAGGCTCCAGAGGAAAATCTGTTCCCTGCCCCTTCCAGCTTCTAGAGGCTCTTCACGGCCCCTTCCTCCATATCCAAAGCCAGTTCTGTAGCATCTCTAAGGGAGAGGCTTGGGAACAGTGAGATAATTGAGGAGTTGCTTATTGAGGGGAAAGAATCAAGGTGTGAACAAGCTAAATGTGAGAAATTTGTGAGATGTCCAAGTAGAGAAACAAACAAAAAATAGATGGGGGCACCTGGCAGGCTCAGAAAGTTCAGCTTCTGATTTTAGCTCAGATCCTGATCTCAAGGTCCTGGGATTCAATCCGGAGTCAGGCTCCTTACTCAGTGGGGTAGCCTGCTTCTCCCTCTCCCTCTCCCTCTGCCCCTCCCTCCCTACTCATGCTGTCGTGTATGCATGCTCTCTCTCATGTTCTCTCTCATATAATACAATCTATTTTTTTAAAGATTTTATTTATTTATTTGACAGAGATCTCAAGTAGGCGGAGGGGGGGAGCAGGCTCCCCGCTGAGCAGAGAACCCAATGCAGGGCTCAATCCCAGGACCCTAAGATCATGACTTGAGCCAAAGGCAGAGGCTTTAACCCACTGAGCCACCCAGGCACCCCTCAAATAATACAATCTTTTTAAAAAGAAGAAGAGGCTTGAGGATAGAACAAGGAGGAAAGTGTGGGATTGCGGAGGTAAGAAAAGGCTGGGGAAGTGGGTTTGGCCAGGCATGGTGGGTGCTAGAGCAAGGATGAGAAGAGACAGAGAGTTAATACCCAGGTTGCTGCTGGGTAAGAGTGAGAGAGACAGAAGAGCCTAAAGAGTAATGGTGAATGCTCATTCTTTGGATGTGTTGCTGTCTCCCACACTCTCTTCCAACTCCCTTCAGGTGGTAGAGGAAAGGGTCAGCGGCACATGCAGCTGGGGAACGTTTGGTTTGCCAAGCCTTTGTGAGGCCGCACCGCACCACCATGGAGCAACCCAGCAAATGGCTTCAGGATCTAAAAATAAGAATGTAGGTTGTCTTCAGCCAGAAAGAACTGCAGTTTGGATGCAGTCCAGGTAGAAAACAATCATCCTAACTCTTGTGTGTTAGTGTAAAGCCTGCCTTCTGTGAAACGTCTTCAGTGTAAGAGCTGTAAAATACTCATGGCTTATATTGTGCTGTAATATCTGGAAGACGTAAAGTCGGTAACAGCTTAAAGGTCCTTCTAAAACTAGATATGGAATGTGAATTTGGCACATGGGGGGAATTTCTGAAGCCCTTTTGGCTTTTTCTCAGCTCCATGGTAATCCTGGATTTTCCTCTCCAAGTAGCTAAGCTGTGGGGTCTGAGGATTGAGGCCCTTCTCCAACCGTGTTTTAAAACTAAGAGGGTCCTAAGCAAGCTGTCCTGATTTTCCTGAAACAGAGGGCTTCCCAAGCTGTGGAACTTTCAGAGCTAAAGCCAGGGACATTCTGGGCAAACTGGGACAAGTTGGCCACCCAACAACCTAATATTGAACCCAATATAAAGACCTTGAGATATTGTCAACCTAAAGACAACAACCACCTATTAGGGCTGATGCTTCCAAAGGGGACTATAAAGCCTGCATCCTGATGTGTTCATTTGCAAAGAGGTATGAGTGTGACAGGGACCGGAACGCCCAAAGTCCATATGATCAGCATTTTCTCTTCCTCTACGAAGCCAGCCTATTAATTTTAAAAGGGGAATGACTACCACAGGCACTGAGATACACAGAGTCCAAATGATCAGCATATTCTCTCCCTGCATGGAGTCAATCTGTTAATTTACAAAGAGAAATTACTGTCAAAGACGCCGGATACTCTAAGTCCACATGATCAGCACATTTTCCACGTCTACCCCATCCTTTGTGGACAGCCAAATCATAATCAGAAGACTGCTGAGTAAGCATGAAGAGCGGTTGGACTGAATGTTGAAACAGGACAAGACAAAGAAAGGTGGTTTAGTCAAAAAAAGAAAAAGCAGTGTAGTAATCTGTCTTGGTTTTTCTCCTTCTCCATGACCAACGTTCCTCACCTGCTTTCTTGTTCCTCCTCATCTCTTTGGCCTCTAAAGTTTGGAGTGTGTCAGGCCTCATGCATCCTCCTCCCTCTGTTCTACTGCTTGCTCGAGCCAAAATCTTGAAGGAGGATCTAACAGGAATGTTTGCAGCTGGGCTGGGAAGCCCTCACCCTTGTCTAAACCGTAGGGTATGACCAACCCATCATCTCATTAAATCTCCCCAGCTATCCTAGGAGCAATGGTGGCTCCATTGGTTAAATGTCCAACTCTTGATTTTGGCTCATGTCATGATCTCAAGGTCATGAGATTGAGCCCCCACTGGGCTCCATGGTCAGCGGGGAGTCTGCTTAAGATTCTCCCCCTCTCCCTCTACCCCTGCCTGTCCCCCCCAATAAAAAAAAATCTTTCCAAAAAAATTTCCCCAGCTATTCTATTAGATGGGGTCTCACCGCCATTCTATAGAAGTTACAATTAGGCTTAGCAAAATGGCAGCCTCAGCCAAAATGGAAAGCTCAGAACATCACTGAGAGATAGGTGCCTGTGGTCAGATCTTATGGGTTGAGTCATAGAGATGCCAATTACCAGTGGGATAATAATACTATTTTTACAGTATTTATCCAGTGGGATAATAATACTATTTTTACACATCTTCTAAGTGCCAGACATTGTCCTAATCACTTTATAGATGTTATCTCAGTCTCTAAAAAGCCCTAAAAGATTGTCATAATGATTTTTATTCCCATTTTGCAGATAAACTGAGACCTATGGATGAAAACTGACATAATGTCGCATAACTCTTAAGTAGGACATCTCAGAACTCTGCCACTTCAGAGAAGAGTCTTATAGGAATAGGCTACACTCTCACTCATGCAGTAACTTTCAGAATCTGGTAAACGTTGGTCAAGTAAGCCATGAGAGAAGGCAATAGAATTCTCACGTTCATTGCTCCTTTTTGTTGCAGACAGCCTGTCTAAATACTGAGGCCTGGTCTTCTGAACCAGCTCCCTGGCAGTGCTCATGATGGGCCAGTGGGCTCAGACCATCCCTACACAGAGACTGGCCCCATGGTCTTTGGCTTTAATACTAGTACTTGCTAATAGGCCCTAACTCTACAAGAATTACATAGGCCATTGGGAAGGGAGGGGTTTTAACGCCTCACATCCCTGTAGCTTCACTAATTATTTGAGGACTGTAAGCGCATTGAGGGCACACTCTGTGTCTATCTTGTTTGCCACTTTTTCAGCCGTATCTACCCCCTACTCTCTTGTTCTTCCACTTCTGCCCAGGGTCTAAATTTTCTGAAGAAAGTATGGCCTTTTGCTTTATGACACATGATTGCCACCCACTGGTCAGAATGTTTTTACTGCAAAAAGAAGGTTGGGTTTGGGGGCAAAAGCTGTCCTTGTCCCATGCCCCCCCAGTTGAGTGTCCAGCTACCAAGAATAAGGGACAGTAACCACTTCAATTTAAGGATGTTTCTCAGAAACCCAAATGCATGTTCTTGATTTTTCCCATAAAACATCAAATAAAATTATTTTATAATCACACTTGAATTATGTCAGT
Source organism: Taxidea taxus jeffersonii (assembly GCA_003697995.1). Taxonomy (NCBI): domain Eukaryota; kingdom Metazoa; phylum Chordata; class Mammalia; order Carnivora; family Mustelidae; genus Taxidea; species Taxidea taxus. The sequence continues at coordinate 1,632 of RCUC01122269.1, read as the reverse complement.
GTGTATCTTTCATTAGAGATAGAACCAGGAGCCTCAAACTCATTCAGATAAGGCCACTTGTATTTATCAGGGTTCCAAAGCTGGCCACAGTCCACACAAGTGGTTCTCTAAAAGAACTGTGAAGCTGGGGTATTTTTCAGATTTCTAACTAATAAATAGCATTTGCAAATACGATGATATCACTTTGGCAACACCATTGTCTTCTCTTAAGAAATACCCATAGAGGCGGCACCTACTCTACTGCAGGTTATTGTTTTATGTGCTTTCTAAGTATGAGCACATTTAATCTTTATAATCTTTATAACATTTAATCTATATAATCTTTATAAACTCTAAGGTGGAGACCATTAAACATCATCCATCCTTTGAAGATGAGAAGGTGAGGCATGAATAGGTTAAGTCATCATCCAAGATCACCCACGTGGAAAATGCAGAGCCAGGATCCAAACCCAGGAAGTCTGGCACCAGAACCCTAGCCTGTGCTGCCTCTCAAAAACACTATGACTGCTTCCTCCAGCCTCCCTGACATGGGGCCATCCTCATCCTCGTCTCCCCAGATGTTACTCCGACCACTGATCCAGCATGGGCAGGGCCTGTCTTCTGAACCAGGTTGAACACACTGCGTCTGTCCCTTATAGGGACAAGCAATTGTCTTTTAGGGGAAAGCAGAGCTTTGGAAATAAATGTTGATTCCTGTCCTCTCTTTTTAAATACAGGTGCAGTGGGCAGTCACTGGTTGCTAGGGACAAGATGAGGAAAGGCAAAAAAACTGGGCCAATGGCACTAGAAAAATTCTCAAGATCTTTGAGGAAAATTTGACTCTGTTTCTAAGGAACTTGATCCTTCCCTAGACAGGAAAAACTGTTTTCACCTAAAATACCGCACTAGCGGTTCTGGAATCCTCTTGCTTCTTGGCATGCTTAGTAAGAAATTCTGGTTCTTATTCTTATTAAGCAAATCTCAGCTTTCTTCACTTCTGGAAAACTGAAAAATCATTAACAATTCTTTAAAAATGTATTATTGGAAGTACTTGTTACCTCTGTCCCTATAACTAAATATTTTGACATGAACCACTGTAGATTTGATACTGACCATTTGAGGCTATTAGACATAATGACCTTTGGGGTTCCTCCTAGATATAATCAACAATGGATCCATGAGTTTGGATGAAATAATAACAAAAATATTTGAAATATCCCTTTATCTTCCTTTGTTTGTAAAGAATAGGTTAACATACATTGATTTTATTTCACAACTTGCATGGAAATGAGTGTTTCACTGTTGACATTTTTATGATCTGTAGTTTCCATTCTTTTTAATAGCTTTGGTGCAGTATTAAAGTATCTTGGCCATAAAACCTGTTTAGAAGCAGAAGTTGTTTTAGGAAAGTAAACATGACTTATACAATCCACTTTCTCAGAAGAAAGACTTGTAATAACTTGGTACAAAAGGGAGAAAGTTGGTGGCAGTGAATGAAGAGGAGGGAGATACCCAAGATGACCAACCTTCTGTTACTCTGGAGGGAATGACCCAGTGATTTCTGTTTTCTCTGAGAGAGGTTGTAGACCAGAAGCTACGGGAAACCCTGGGAAATCCAAAGACCTACATCAGCAGGGCACTTGCCTTAGACAA
>RCUC01122267.1:0-11942 GCA_003697995.1 Taxidea taxus jeffersonii | reverse complement strand
CTTTTACATCCCCAAGTTGCCATATGGGTGGTGGCTCACGGCATGGGCCAGGCATCGGTCTGCCAGAGTTCGTATCCTGACCCTGACACTCACTGGCCATGTAATCTGGGGGAAGCAACTTACTTTGGTTTGGCCTCAATGTGTTCACCTGTAAAATGGAAATAAGAAGACTCCTCTCATTAAGGTTGCTGTGGGGGTGAAGTGAGACGAGCCCAGGAAAAGCTGAGTCACGCGCACAGCACTCAGTGAATGTTCCTTGTCACCCTTCGCTTGTGTCTCCAGTGTGGCAGCGCGAGTGTCATACAGCTGGGGGAAGATGTGGGGGCAATTCAGAAACTCTTTACAAGCAAGGACATTGTGCATTCATTCAGCAACAACTTCTCAAGCCCAAATGTACCAAGCATTGTGCTGGCTCCGAGGATGGACTGGAGAATGAAAATAATCCCCTTCTCATGGTATAACCTCGCTCTGGAGCCCAGTAGGAAACAACTCAGCACATACTGCAGGATGTGTGGTCACAGTGCAAAACGAAATTAGGTGAGAGGCACAAGGTGTTGGTGGGGAGATCCTTCTCGAGCTTGGATGGTCAGGGGAGCTTTGAGACTGTTTGGTTGAAATCTGCAGGAAAAGAAGTTGCTGGTTAGGTAACTCACGGGAAAAAAGCTTTCTCAGCAGAGGGCAGGGTCCCCAAGGAGGAGAAGAGCTTGGGGTGGTGAAGAAACCTAGGGAGTCAGGGGAAGGAGGCCAGGTGGGGCTAGAGCCGTGGGCAGGGGCAGATCACACAAGGCTCGGGGACAGAGAGGCAGGGGCCCCACAGATTGGCAAGTGTTAAAAGGTTGTTCCGGCTGCAGTGTGGAGAATAGGAGGAGTGGGGGCGAGAAGGGAAGCAAGGAAACAAATCAGGAGGCTGCCGGGGTGGTTCATGGTAGATTCTATCAAACTGTTAAATCTCGTGCTATGTGCTGAGCCCGGTGTGAAGCCTTTGGGGCAAATACTGATCTGTGAGGTGAGATCCTCTCTTGCAGCCACCGTCCAGAGTTCACCCTTACTTTGGCTCTCGGCATGCTGAGCTCACTCTCCTCTTTGCTCACAGAGGAATCTAGGCCCTTCTGTGTGTTTTTCTAGCCAGGAAAAGCCCAAGCTGCCTTTCCCATCAAGCAAGTCCTTCCTTCCTGAGCGGCCTGTTTTGTTCATGTCCCTCTTACATAAATCTCCCTGGACCAGAGTTTCTGATTTCCTGAGCACTTCCGGTCTCTGTGGGCCAGCTTCTCTGTGTGCCAATTAATCTCTGGCTGCTCCAGCAACCTCATGCCCTGTTTTGTGGTCCCCACTTTCCACCTCTGCCCTGCTTGCCTACTTATCAGTAACTTGAATGTAGGCCACAGTCACCCTGGTTCTGCCATAGTGTCCAGACCACTCCTTGTCTCGTGGCAGATGGGCAGTGGCCCCTGGTGTCATGAAGGTCTGACTGTTAAGACTCAGCCCACTCCCCTGGGCTCAGAATGTGGGTTCACCCAGGGGAGCCTTGGAAAATCAGGAGACTCTCTGTCCCTTGGGTACAGACCCTACATCTTATAAGCTCCCTGACACCAGAGTTTCTTAAAATAATTCAGAGAGAATGTGAGAGAGACAGAAAGGGCAGTGTGTGTGTGTGTGGGGGGGGTGGTAGAGAATGAGAATCAGGGAATTCTGATCCAGAAGTACCTCCAACAAAGTTCCATACCCTGAAACAGTTTCCAGGGCACACAGGAAATATGATAGGAAATATGATCTAAAAGTATAAATCTCACTTTGAAGGACCCTTTTCCAATTGGGAGTTTGGGGTGGTCCTATCACCAGTGGTCTTAGCCAGACAATCTGAGCAGAAGATGGGCCTCAAGTAGAAAGCTAAAGCCATGAGTTTACCTTCCATGGTGATAGCTTTTAACTGATGTTTTCTTCTTTAGCTTTCTATAGTCCAGTCACCTTGTAGAACTAGAGGCATCTGTTTTATAATTCTTGGTTGAGTTATTTTTAATCTACCTCATTATAGTCTTGCTCATCAATTGGTCATCATGGACTGCCCTCCGGGTGTTAGTGGAAACTTGACTGTGGTGCCAAGGAAGTGGGGGAACCACACGATGCATAAGAATTTGGAGGCTCACCATGCCTCAGAGCTGGTAAAGCACTCCGAGATCACCTGATCAGGATTTTTGGAAATGCATTTGTCAGAATTCCTGGCCAAACAAAATCTTATCTGGAGTTCTAATAAGTTCAGCAGAGCGGAGAGGAGCTGATCTGGCTGAGCCAGGGGACGGAGGCCCAGTGGCCAGAGGCTTCTTCTCATCCCAGCCGTCCACTGAAACCTCACTGATTAACACAAGGCTGTGCTGGAAAACCACGGATCAGTTCAGTCAAGGAGAGTTACTTGCCCAAGTCACACAGGCCCTTGGAGACTCCTAGTTTAAGAGGGTAACCCGGCCCAGCTACTTGGCCTGAACTAGAGTCCAGCCTTCTGGACTCCTCGCTTAGTGCTCTTTCCTGTATCCTGGCTTAAGCAGTGAGTATCTGTGGCCTTGGTGTGGAGCCTATCCAGGAGAGGAAAAGGGAGGGATATTCACTCTGAGATCCTCAGTGGCGTTGCTGAAAACTTAGGCTTGCTATTCCTCCTCCCAGCTAGAATTACTGGCAGAAATGAGTCATGAACTAAAGGTGTTGCTGGGAAGACTCACTCCTTGGGAAACCTCAGGTGTAAATAGATGGAAAGGGAGTCACGGTAGAGATGGAACTGGTCTGGACTTTATTAGGTGGTGGATAGGAGCCATAGGACGTGGGTGCAAAGAGCCGGCAGACTCCCAGCAGCCTACTTGCTACTCCTGTGTTGGAGGTGTTGCCAAGCCTGGCCACATAACAAACAGCCCCCAAATCTCAGTGGCTTACAAAACAAAGGTTTATTTCTTCCTTGTGTTGCAAGTGGGCTGTGCATTGGCTCTCGTTCTGCTCCACATACTTTCTCATTCTGCGATGTGCCCATTTTATTGTAGCTGAGAAGAGCAAGAGCCCGAGACAGATTGCACAGTGACATTTAAAACTTCTGCTCAGATTTGGCCTAATTCATGTCTGCTCGCATCCCACAGGCTAAAACAAGTCCCATGGTGGACCCTGACAGTGGGGTAGGGCCTTTGTACATCACAAGGCAAGGGGAGGGAGGTATGTTACACACAAGGCTGAGGCTAGCGAGTAATTACAAGTGAATGGAGTCTGCCCCCACGGGGGCGTGGTGGGGATTGGTGGAACGCTTGCAGAGTGACTGCTTATCTCAATAGGACATGGTCTTTGGAGAGAAAGATTTTTCTAAGATCCCTCCAACCTAGCTCTTAAACACATTAAGAAAGTCTGTGTCAAGTCTCCAGAGCCCTGGGTCCCAAGCAGTGCCTTGTATTTCTTGCTGAGGACTTGTTTCCCTTTTTCTTTCTCCGAAGAGGACATGGAACTGGTTTGCAGAGGCAATGCTAGGCATCGCTGGGGGAGCTGGTCAGGTTTGGCACCCGGAGCAGAGCGACACTGACTGACACTGCTCTATGGAATGGGGCTGGGGGGGTGGTGTCCCAGCCCTTCAGGAATTGTACGGTTTGTACTTCATGTTGTTGTGACAGATGAAAAATCAAAACTGGAGCTTTTTGAGATACTGGGCCTCCAAACAACTCCACCTTCCCAATGGAAATCAATGAATGCCTACTTTAATGGAGGTGTTAGTATTTTTCATGGTATTGATTACTAATAAGTCAAGAATTAGGAAATCACTCTGCAGCGGGAACCTTGGAGATTCAGATCTGGGTTACTTGGGAAAGTGCTGCTGCCAACCTTTTTAACTGTGTCGGCGGTTCCTGGCTCAGCAGAAAGCATCACACCAATCACCTGCCGGTTCCAGGGGACCTTTGATCAGACAGAGACCGCTACAGACCTCCTCTCCTGGGCCACTGCCCTCCAGCCTACCTCCTGCAGGAGGTCCCATGGCAGGGAGCACCCGCCGCTCCCCGCACTGCTGTTCTCCAGACTGTGAGGTGAAGAGAACAAGAATCCAGACTAAAGGGGGCCTGAGAAGGAGAGGAACCTACACCCATTCTTACATTCAAATGACCTTCTCTGGTGTAGCCAGAAAGGGAACACACGTGATCGAAGGCGTACGTGCCTTCAGCCTGCAGATAAGCCTGTGTTAGGGCAATCAGAGAGCCCTGGAGGGTGAGGGAGCTCAGAGCAGTCTGTTCACGAAGACCTTTTGTCCAAAGTGGCTCAAGTTTCCATTTTTCCTCCAGACCTTTCATTTTCAAAGATTTCAGACTTATAAACAAGTTGCAAGATCAGCGTAAGGAACACCTGTATGCCCTTCACCTGCATGTGTGGCCTTGTTTTTCTAACATATTTGCCTTATTTTTCTTTCTACCTATGCTTATCTCCCAGAAGCCCCTGAGAATTAGTTGTAGCCTTTATGTCCTCCACATACTTCAGTGTGTATGTGCTAAGAACAAAGACATTCTCCTGCAGACCCACAATAGACTTATCATACTCAGAAAAATTAACATCAATACAATACTATTATCTACAATCGTTATGCATATTTCCCTGCTGGGCCCAAGGATGTTCTTTATAGCAAGAGTTGGCCACAGGAGCCAAATCCTGCCTGCTGCCTGTTTTCATACATAAAGTTTTCTTGGAATGCAGCCACTCTCAGTCATTTCTGTATTGTTTATAGCTGTTTTTCTGCTACAGCTGCATGGTGGGGTAGTTGGGAGACTGTCCCACCAAGCCTCAGATATTTTACTACTTGACCCTTTAAGAAAAAGCATGCAAACCCATCTTATTACACGGGTGCAATTCAGGATCCAAACTTTGGATTCAGGATCCTACTTTGCATACGTTTGTAATTTTTTTTTTAAAAGATTTTATTTATTTACTTGACAGACAGAGATCACAGGTAGGCAGAGAGGCAGGCAGAGAGAGAGAGAGGGACAAACAGAGAAGCAGGCTCCCTGCTGAGCAGAGAGCTCGATGCGGGGCTCGATCCCAGGACCCTGAGACCATCACCTGAGCCGAAGGCAGAGGCTTAACCACTGAGCCACCCAGGCGCCCCTGTAATTTTTTTTTTAACGTATAAATTAGCCCTGACTTAGGAAAATTCTTTACACACAATGACAAAGGCTCCCTGTTGGAATGTGAGCAGACGTGAAGGAGGCCAAGTCGGAACAGAGGCTTTAAATGTGACCGTACAATTTGGCTCAGCCTTCTTGCTCTTCTTGCCATGGTAAAATGGGCATGTTGGGGAGTGAGAAAGTACAGGGGGCAGATCCGTGGCCCGACACCATAAGACTTCATGACCTGCTCCCTCTACCCTCATTTCCCATCACTTCCTGGGAAGCCCCGGGCTTCGTGGAACTGCTTGATGTAATGACACAAAGTGTGCATGTCCCATATATGTTTGTTCCTGCAGTTTCCTTTGCCTGGGACCCATCTCTACACTCTGCCCTTAAAGATTTAGTGCAAGCACCACCTCTTAGAAGCCTTCTGGACCTTTCTCCCTTCCTGTTCCCAAGACCTACTTGCCTACCTGGTTGTCTAAGCTCCTGATACCCACTGGATTTTCCAGTATGGGAGCACTTACCACACTCGTGCTTTGATTCATTTTCTGTTGGTCTCACCCATTAATTTGTAGAGACCTTGAAGGCAGGGACCAGGTCTTATTCATCTGTGTCTCCTTAGTTCCTAATATAAAGTCCTAAGATGCTCAGTAATTGTCAGTTGAATGAATGGATTCCTATATGTCTCAAAGGCTTTCCTCTTATTTCCACACCACCTCGTGGCATTTCTGGCTCTCTCTTCCCCCGTCCTTCCTCTTCTAGGACCCGTGATTGGGATACGTACCTTCATGGTTGCTGATTGCGAGTAGTCTTAGAGCATTCTGACACAAGGACTTGTGAAATGACAGGGGATGGACAGAGGAGAGCAGGGCAGACTCCTGAGGCCACAAGGCTGCCAGCTTCCCGCTCTCCACCACTGCTCCTCTGCAACCAGAAGTCCCATTTCAACCTTTACCACCTCCACCCCAGACTATGGCAGTTTCTGATGATGGCTTAGATTGGGGTCCTGGCCACCACTATGTGGCAGGTCACATTAGTGCTAGACAGAGGGGACACTGAGTATGTTGGTCACCATCTAACTTGATCCTCATAGATACCTTCGAAGAGGGCATGGTCCCCATGTTCCAGGTGAGAAAACTGAGGCACAGACAAGTTAGTGATATGGTTAGGAAGTGTCAGAGCTGGGACAGACTGTGTGATTCCAAAGCCCCCCCTCCCTATTCTCTGAAGTTTACCATGATTTCCTTCAGGAGAGGTGGTGTTCCTGGCACCCCAAGTTTAACCTCGGAAGTAATTTGTTGTCTTGGGTGTTGTTAGAATTTGGGGCCAGGGTCTCGATCAGATCTGTCCGTTAGAACTTTCTGAGATAATAGAAATGTTATAGATTTGCTCTGTTCAATTCTGTATCCAGGAGCCTCATGTCACTTTGAACACTTGAAACGTGGCTAGTGTGACTAATTTTAATTAACATATTTAAATTAAAATAACCATATGTGGCTTGTGCGAACTGTACTGGATGGTACGGAGTGGGATAAATGTTGGCCAGGTGCCTTCGGGGTAAACATGTGGCTGCCTGGAGACCACTCCTTGAGTTAGCGTGGTTTTCATAGAAAAATTGGCACTCAATTCCAGACAACTCAATTAGCAACCAATTTGTTCTGGAATGGGGGACTGCTTCCACTGCCACCACTCTGATGAGCTGTGACAGTTTTCACATTTTCGTTTGAGGCAAACGAGACTTCCAACCCTCAAACGAAGGAAATGCACGGCGCTGTGGGGAAGAAGAGAGGGAGATGTGAAGGAGAAGCCCCAAGGGCCCTAAGGGGTGGAGCCAGTATATATTTTCTCCAGTTCTGCTCCCCAACGTGGGATTCTTGCTCGTGATCCTTCCCTCCCGGGATTTGGGAATGCAAGGCTGGATTTGGGTTCCCAGCTGGAGTTGACAGCAGAGTGTACAGTTTTCCCAGGAATATGCCTGTCCTCTTAGGACTTAGAATGGTGTCCCAGCAGAGAGGCAGGCATGCTGCCTCTTAAGCTGGGCTGTTTGGCTGGAGGGAGGATAGCATAGTGGTCACAAACGTGGGCTTTGGAGCCTCATATCCTGGGGTTGAAGCCTATAAGCTCTGTGACCTCTGTGTTCAAGTTTCTCCAACTGTAGAATGGGGTTCATGTCAGTGTCTAACTCCTGGGACTCTTGTCAGGTTAAGCAAGCAGGTGCTTCACTCACGGGCAGCACCCAGTAGGTACTTACTGGTTTGGGGTGCTTGGTAAAGCTGTGATGTTGCCAGTGTCAGATCAGCATAGCCCTTGATCTTTTAGACTCTGCTCACTCTTTCTTTTTCTTATTCCTTTCCTTTTTTTTTTTTTCTTTTGCACTGACAGTTTCTTGCTTTCAGAACTCAAAATGCTTTTGGGAGCTTTGCAAGAATTTGCTCCCAAATCCTGGGAAAGGATGTCTGTTTTCTCAACTCATCTCATCTCCCTGTCTCTGGGTATTTATAGTTCTGGATAGAAAAGAGTTGCTTTGATTTTTCAGAATAGTTTCCACAAAAGCGTGGTATTGAGGAGGCAGGGCTATGTAGAGAGAGTTGAACTTGACATCGGAAGGCCGGGGTTTGAATCCCACCTATTAGCTGTAGGACACCCCCCCCCATAAGCTACGTAAATATCCTGAGCCTCAGTTTCCTCAGTTGTGAAATGGACATGGAGTGATAGTTAAAGGAGATAATACCTACAGGTGTGCCCAGCCCACCGCCTGCACACAGAAGACACTCTAAGTGCCAGTAAGATCTGAGCATTTAAATCTCTTTTCAGCTTAAATGTTCAAACTCACAGGTTGGAAGCTACTTGGGGCTCTTTGTGGTGGGGCTCCCGGCTGGAGTCTGTCCAGGGCCCTTCTTCAGTGATGCCATTCAAGGCAGCAGAGCCTCTCTTCCCAGCTCTTGACTGTTCTTCTACCAAGAGGTCTTATTTACTTATTTTTATTTTTTTTTTAAAGATTTTATTTATTTGACAGAGATCACAAGTAGGTAGAGAGGCAGGCAGAGAGAGAGGGGGAAGCAGGCTCCCTGCTGAGCAGAGAGCCTGATGCGGGGCTCGATCCCAGGACCCTGAGATCATGACCTGAGCTGAAGGCAGAGGATTAACCCACTGAGCCACCCAGGCACCCCCCAAGAGGTCTTATTTAGATGACTGGAACTAAGCTTTCAGAAAGAACAGGCTGCAGGCTGGGCTGAAGATGCATGGTGAGAGCAAAGTCAGGAAGAGCCAAGTGCCCAGACTCAGGGAGGTGTGAGGCCAACTGCCACACGCTGACTCGAGGAAGACAGATTTGGACATCCTCCGGTGAACCGAGGGTCTCCCCAAGGGCACCTCTGCCAGGTGGGGTGTGGGTCAGGGAGGCAGCTCCTGGGCCTGGGTGGGGGGTGTCTTGTTTACAGCAGGAAGGCTGAAGCAGGAAACCTCAGAAGAAAAATGGCCCATTGTAGAAAGCAGGGAGAGAGCCAGCACACGGGAAGCATGGGCCCTTCCTGCATCATTGTCTGTGAACTTGAGGACCGCAAGGGACTGCAGGGGACCTAATGAACCCTCAGCCAGGGGGAGGTGAAGAGAAGGTCAACTCCTAAGGCCCCACTTTTGCTTCCTGGAAGACCTAGCATCTAAGGGAGTGGGCCCCACACCTTTGTTTAAAGAGGAGGAGTTAAGAGTGTGGTGTGTGGGGATGCTCAGAGGGCCTGGCCAGAGCCCTGCCCTGCACTTACTCACTGTGTGACCCTGAGCAGGTCCCTTCACCCCTGTGAGCCACAGATTCCTCAGCAGGACATGGGGGGCGGGGAGATAACACATGCCCCTCCGAAGATTGGTGGTGAGTGTAACTCATTACCCGGTCTTCTGTCCTGACTCCCCCTTTCCATGTAGATGGTTCAGTTGTTGGCTCCACCCAGCAGCCACCTACTCCTCTCCTGCTTGGAATCCCAGGATTTCTGGAGGCAGTGCCTTGTTTCTCTGGAAAAAACCACACCTGTGACCCCTGGACGGTGTTTTGTCTCAGATTAAGGAGTTGCATGGGTGAAGCTGCCCGTGGAAGGTAGAGAAAGGGCCTCCTATGGAGAGAAGGTGACTGTGCTCCCACAGAGTCTTAGTTTCCTTTCACTCTCCTTTCCTTTTGCTCTTCACCTCCCTGAAAAAGGCACCCAGCAGTTTTTGAGGCTGCTGTTTCTTCATGGATTTTTAATAAAAGTGATGAATGAACTAAGAATTGATAAGAAAAGGCAAATGGTATTTGGACTATGCATTGTTCTAGTAAAATGTATTTTTCACTGCTGATCTTAAGTGACTTTTTCGTTAGAATGCCGTAATGGGAAGAAAGGTTAAATCAAATGAGTTTTCTGTGGCAGGAGTGTCAACCAGAGGGCCTCAGCAGGACTGGACCCTTGGCGGCCGAGTGGTAAGCTTTGCCAGCTCCCCAGTGGGCAGAGTCCTGGCATCTTGTGCCGACAACTCCTTCCTCCCAGTGGGAAGGCTAGAAGAGGGAGTCCCCCAAGAAAGGCCTGGCAAGAATGTCCACAGTTCTGCTCCCTGGAGACCTGATCAGCTGTGAGGGCCCAGGAAAATGGTCCCCATCAGAGCTGCCAGTGGTGGCTTCACTGGGGCTGGTGTCCCGTGCAGGGAGCTGGCCTCCATTTCCTGGATGAGCACACCTGGAGGAGCCTGCAGCCTGAGGAGAGGGTCTGCCGCTGGGCTCCCAGCTGGCTTTAGAAGAGGCTTCTCTCGTAGGCAGGATCCAGAGGGCTTGCCCTGGTCGGATGGCCCCCAGGAGAGCCTTGTTCCAGATCTCAAAGATATCAGCCCCAACTGGTGAATTACCTATCACAGGAAGGTTATTTTTCTTCTTGAATCTGCTAAGAGGAAGTGTTTCTGTTGTGATTGGAAAAGATCTTGTCCTAACTATTCTGTTCCATTCTATCCCAACCTAACCCAGCCTATCCCATCCCACACTATGCTGCACATTTCATTCTGTCCCATTCCCATCTGCACTTTAAGTAGTCACGGGGGTGTTCTCAGTTCCAGGTCCTGTTCCAAGTAGTGGGAGCACAAAGATGATCAAGACTCAGTCCTGCCTTTACGAAGTGCCCTCTCTAACAAGAGAAATCAGCAGACAGTTATAGCATGATGCAGACAATAAATGGAGAGGCCAGCCACCCCTCTTCCCCCAGCAAAGTCACCTACCATTTACAACCAAGGACCAGAGGCAGTTGGGGGAGAAAATGAGGGTGGGGGTAGTCCAGGAAGGCTTCATGGAGGTGATTGATGGGTTTGATTTTCAAAGGGTGGTGGGAGTTTACCAGGCAAAGAGCAGATCTCTAAATTATCACGTAAGTAGAACTTACTGGGTGCTGGGCCACATTTTACCTATTATAACTCGTAACAGCTGGTGAGGGAGGCGCTCTGTTATCACCTCTGTTTTCCTCCAGACGATGAAGTAGCTGCAAACAGGGATTCGGCTTAGTAAGGGGTAGAGCTAGGGTTCAGACCCAGGCAGGCTGTGCCTTTTTTTTTCTTCTTTTTTTTTTAGAGAGAATTGAGAGAGAGAGAGCATGAGAGGAGAGAGGTCAGGGGGAGAAGCAGACTCCCTGGCAAGCAGAGAGCCCGATGTGGGACTCGATCCTGGAACTCCAGGATCATGACCTGAGCGGAAAGCAGTCGCTTAACCAACTGAGCCACCCAGGTGCCCCAGCCTGTGCTTTAATCACCATGTGTCAGGGCTGTTCTGGCAAGGCCGGGAGGGCATTCCAGACATGGAGATGAGAACCCCTGCTGTCCTCCATCAGGGGTCAGTTAGTCGAGGGCTCTGGCAACCACCCGTCCTATGGTGCAGGTATAATTTTCTCCATGAAGTAGGTCTCCTTGAGCTAAGCTCTCCACCCTCTTTGTCACAGTGGAGCGACAGGGACCATTGCCATGTCTCCTCCACCCCCAGTGTGCTTTCCTGCCAGGGAAGCTGGGGTAAGTCCAGCAGCTTCTCAGCTGCTGGGGCTCCAGGCCAGGAAACTCTGAGCCCAGGGCTGGGCTTTCCATCTCTGCTATTTGGGGAGAAGGGTGGGAAATGCTTCGTGGCTCAAGGCCTGATGCACGGTCATTCCTGCCCCTAACTTACCCCAGGCCCAGGGCACACCCAGGCTCCCGCTACAGGGACAAGCGCCACATGGGCCCAGAGCCCTTCCTGACACCTTGGACCTATGTGGGGAAGCACCCAGCTGAAGCATTTGCAAGCACTCAGTGGTAGGACTTAGCTGTTCTTTCCTTACTTGTCTTTCCCTATTGAGGATCCCTCTGTATTTGTTACAAGGTCTTTTTTCTATTTTAGCATGCCACTAATTATAAGACTCATCATTGATTTAATCATTTCTCAGAGGAAAAAGAAGAAACACTACCACATTAAAAGTACACAGTGATTGTAAGATTTGTCATCATTTCAGGGACATGGAAACGTCAAAAAGAAATGAGCCACTTAGATGCCAGGGGATGTGGTCTTTTCTAAACATTTTGTAGCTGAGTTGGGATGCCTACGGGGACACCTGCACAGAGAGAGCTTGTCCAACAAGGTGGGGAGTGGCGCTGGCCGGCACCGGTCTGGGCTGGGTCGTGGAGGGCCTCATCCATCCCTCCGGGCCTGCCTCGGCTGCCTTCAGCTTCAACCATCCAGACCCACTTTGGGGACGACAATTCAAGTAGCTCAAAAACACTCACAGCTGAGTTCATTCTGTAGCTGGGTTTGACAAGTGATCAACTCCCACTCGGAGCTGAGGAGTGTGGGGCTCAGTGGGT
>ML099964.1:24675-44658 GCA_003697995.1 Taxidea taxus jeffersonii | reverse complement strand
CCTACCCTCAGAGCCCTTGTGACCCCGAGCTCTGGCCCAGTGCCAGACCCCTCTCAGACATTGGGAGGGTTTTGGCGGGTTTGCCAAAGACAGAGTCATAACATGCGTATCAGCAAAGAACAGTTCTCACTTGCTAATGCATCAGGGACATCCCTCCAGGACAGCAGCTAGAGGTACCTCCAGCTTTCTTGTAATAGCTGCTCAAAAGCCCAGAGCTGCAATTTGTTCAATTCCTGTGTTTATTGACATCTTCAGATTGTTTGCTGGCCCATGCATGTGCACACACATGTGCACACCTGTTACCACCAGCAACCCTGTAATAAACATCCCTGATTCTTGTATATTGGTACTTTGAGCTCTCTAGGGTAAAATCCCCAGGGTGGGATTGCCAGGTTAAAGTTAATGTGGATTTTTAGCTTAACAGATATCCCCAGATTTTCCCTAAAGGATTGACCCATTGGCAGGGTGCCCGGTGACCCTTCATCCACATCCTGGCTGCGAGGAGTGTCACTGCTCTTTCGGATTTTGCTAATCTGGTATGTGACCAGGGCACCTCGTTGTCTTAATCTGCACCTCTTGACCGTGAGAGGGAAGGCTGAACCTGGTTGTATGGGTTTATAGACCTCTGTGGTGCCCAAAGGAGACTGAAGGGTCAGAGAAGGCTTGCCTGAGGCCATGGGCTCTGAGTTTGCAGTAATGGAATTAGGCAGGAGAAGAGGAAGAGGAGGGGAGGGAAGAGCAGGGAGAGGACTCAGCAAGAAAGCTCAAGCTGGTTCCAGAAGAGCAGTGTGGACAGAGTTGTGGGCAGAGCAGGGGCCAGGGGCTGCAGATAGCACCAAGGGGGTGACACGGACTTTCCCTTTAAAGGCATCTCTGAGCTGGGATAAGGAACTTAGCAGAGATTTCCATTCCAACCCAGGTCTGTCGTCAACTAACCCTCACCGTAGGCATCCCCTTTCCCCTCTGGGCCTCAGTCTCCCTAACTGTAAATTCAGAGAACTGCTCCAGCTGATCTCCTGAGCGCTTTTGGATCTAAAATCATCTGAGCAGTCCAGTAAAAGCCTGAACACCGAGCAGCCCGGCTATAGAAACATTAATTAGAAAATGTTTTTATTTTTTTTATGTATTTTATTTATTTATTTGACAGACAGAGATCACAAGTAAGCAGAGAGGCAGGCAGAGAGAGAGAGAGGGAAGCAGGCTCCCTGCTGAGCAGAGAGCCCGATGCGGGGCTCCATCCCAGGACCCTGAGATCATGACCTGAGCTGAAGGCAGAGGCTTTAACCCACTGAGCCACCCAGGCACCCCTGGAAAACTTTTTTAAAGTCAATGGATGCTCTAAGCTTCAAATTTCAAAGGGAATTCCCAAGAACCAGTCTTATGACCCTGGGAGCCCTCACTCTTTTCCAGGGTGTGGTTGAACCCCAAGGAGGGAGTCCTGCCCCAGAGGGGTGGCCAGACAGTCAGAGCGAGGTCAGGAGCACCTGGCAGGAGGCTTCCTGCCCTCTTAGAGGGACGCAGGAGACGTGGGGCTTGGGGGAGAGGCTCCAAGCCATGTCTCACCAGTGACCCCCACCTGTGAACCACCCCATAGCCCTGTTCCCCACCACCACTTCTCCCTGCTGGGGGGCGGGAGGAAGTGAGAGACAGAGACGGGGATACCACAAGCCTTCCCCTGACCAACAGCCCCACAGGGAGAGAGGAAGGTGCCCTATAATTGAACAAGATCGAAATAGTGACCCATGCAGCATACAGGTATTGAACAGACACAACATTTAAGGCGTAGAGAAGACTGCTTACCTCGGGAGGGCCAGCCTGGGTGAGGACACAGAGGAAGTCAGCAGACTGGACAGATCAGCAGTGTAGGGCTCTCGAAGGCCCCCAGGGCTCTACTGAGAAGCCAGGTTCTCCCAAGAGGAGACCTTTCAGCTCCCAGACCCTTGAACGTCCACGCTGCACCCTGCAGCCTTGGCATCAGTGGGGAGATGCTCGGAACAGCCTCTGGGGGACTAGTCCAGGCTCTGATGAAGATGTCCTCCACTGCCCAGACAATTAGTAGAAAGGTTAATGGGCCCCCCAGTGGGCCCACAGCCTGGAGACCTCAGGGCTCCCGCTCACATCTGTTCCTGTCACCCAGCCCCCAACACAGACTCGGGAGACCTAGACCCAGGCCCCCACAGAGAGAACCCGAGGTGCCCCTTGCAATGTGTGCAGGGCGTGGAGGGCCAGGCAGGAAGAGCACCATCAGCCTCATCTCAGGGCCTGGGGGAACTCACTGGAAGGTCGTGGCTCCCAGCAGTGTCCAGCCCACTCCACCTTTGCCTTTCAGACGCAGACAGCGAGATGAGATGGGTTAGAGAATGGGTTCTCTTCAGAGCCTCACTTCCCCCACCTGAATAATGGGGCTCATGCAGATTCGACTGGAATAGTGATTAGGAAACCCACCTGTCTACCCCCTAGAGCACTTCTTAGTGGGCCAGCTCCCCGGGGGCTGACGGTCAGGCTCAGGACTCTTCGGGGAGAGGGATCAGAGCCCATACAAGCCCCATGAGCAGGGCAGGCCTGGCTGTGCCTGTCCCCAGTCACTCTCTCTAAGGGCATGGCTGCTCCCTCCAGCCCTCTCACCTCCAGCCCCATCCCAGGAGCCTTGCTGGCTGCAAAACCCCCTGCTCCCTCCTCTGACCTCACTCCTGCTGCCCTCAGGGTGGAGCCCAAACCCTTCCCTGGACTTTCAGCCCTGCAGCCTCCCCCGCACGTAACTCCTGGGCCTCCCCTTCCAACCCTCTGCACCGTACCTATTCCCGAAGACACCTCTGTGCCTGGACTGGGCTTCTTCCACCTAGAATCCCCATGTCCAGCCTCTCCCCCAATCCTACCCATTCAAAAGGAGGCCAACAGCCACAAGCTTGGGCACAGACTCAGGGTGAAGCCAAGAGCCAGGGATGTGCCGATGCCCCACCACCCAGTGAGTGTCTCTCCCCAGACAGGAAGGGCAGTGCCACATCCTCTCCCAAGCTGCTGGGGGAAGATGCTCAGGAGCAAACAGACCTATTAAATGTACTTCAGTCCTTCCCAGGACCCAGGAGAATCTGCTATGAACCCACTCTGGCCTCCCTATTGTAGAGACTGAGGAGGTGGAGGGCAGCCCCCTGTCATGGTCAAGTTTGAGAGTCGTAATTTCACTGCCTTGGGATCTAGGTCTTCTACATGATGGCAACTGAGAGAGAAGCCAGCAGGCCCTGCCCTGGGCTGCACATGACCAAAGAGGTGATTTTCAATCACCTTTCTAGGTGGCACCACCTAGAAAGTAGAAGTGATGGCTTGGATATGGGGCTTCCCTCCCCCAAGGCCCCAGCTGTAGACCTCAGGGGGTATGCTGGAGGGGATAGCCTCCTGCCTCCCTGACCCCCACTGAGACTCTAGGAAGAAATGAGGGAGGGAGTCATGGCCCCCTCAGAGGGTCTTCTGCCAGTGACCCACCTGAGGGGATGTTGGAGCCCCTCCTCCAACACAACTGTGGGACCCAGAGGTCCCGCTCGCCCACTACTCTGAGTTTTAGGGTGTCATAAAAAAGATGAATCTAAAAGAAAAATGATTAAAATTAACATTAAAAATCCATGTGCCCCACAAGCCGGCAGTTCTTCATTTCCACCTTGGCGAGAAAAAGCTTGCCAGCATGCCCCCGGGGGCCTGTGCAAGATTGCTCCCTTCGGTGCTGTGTGTACCGCCAAATAGCAGGAACGATGAGGACGATGAGGACGTCCAACCCACCGCCGACCTGCTGAATACGCTGCCTCCACCCCCACCCCACGCACAGAGTGGGGGCTTCGCACCGCTGGCACAGACTTGCACGCACGCTATCATGTGAAGGGTGAGGGTCGCAGAGCTCGGCACATGTGGTGCCATTTACCAATGGCAACAACAGAGACCCACTTGTCCCTCTCCTCCCCCTCCTCCCCTCTCCTCCCTCTCCTCTCTTCCCCCTCCTCCTCCTCTTCCCTACCTCTTCCCCCACCTCCTCCTCCTCTCCCTCCTCTTACCCCCTCCTCTTCTCCCTCCTCCCATTCCTCATCCCCCCTTCTCCTCCTTCCCCTCCTCATCATCCTCTTCCTCCTTCCCCTCCTCTTCCTCCACCTTTTCCTCCTCTAGGCCAGCTACTCCCACAACACAGAGGGCCCCTGGCTCACCAGCAGGGGTGCCGTTCACTGTCTCTGCAGCTCCACACTCTGTAGGGTCATCCACTCCCAAGGGTTCCACCCACAAACTCCCCATTCCTGTGTCCCTGGGGCATGGGACTAACAACAGTTCACACGGGTATTGGTTCCTAGAGCTGCCAGAACAAAGTGCTAGAACAACAGAAATCTATTTCCTCACAGTTCTGGGGGCCGGAATTCGAAGATGAAGGTGTCAGCAGGCAGCCTTGGTTCCCCCTGAGGCCTCTCTCCTGGGCTTGTGATGCCCGACTCCTCCCGTGTCCTCACATGACCTTGCCTCTCGGCCTGTCTATCCTCATCCCCTCTTGTGAAGCAGACACCGGTCCCACTGGATCAGGGCCCACCTTAATACCCTCACCTTTAACTTCACTAACTCTTTACAGATCTCTCCAAATAGCATGGCTCTCTGAGGTGCTCGGGGTTAGGACTTTAGTATATGGAAATATAAGGGAGGAGACACACTTGAGCCCATAACACCTGTCGAGTGTTTATTATGTGTAAGGTGATATTCTAAGTGCCCGATCCTTCATCTTGTGTAATTCTCTCAACAACCCTCTGCTGCACGCACTGTTTCTGTCATGCTCATGTTACAGATGGGGACTCAGCCGCTCAGAGAGGTTAGGGCAGTTGTCCAAGGTCACCCAGCCAGTGTGCTCTGGGCCTGCCTTCATTTCCCACTGCTCCTTCCCTACGTGGTGTGTGCCCTGTCTGTCCCCCTGCTAGGAGGGTGGTGGGGGTAGGGGTAGGAGTGGATTGTTCCCTCGCTGATGCTTCGCCCAGAGAAGGTGCTGGATGAGGGAGTGAGGACCAGAGAGGGGCATGTTTGGGCTAACACAGTCCCTGCACTTCAAGGACTGCAATGCCCACCCCCGAGGGGTTTCTCTTTGAAAGCCCGGCTCAGAACTGAGACCCCTGGCAGCCAGCCCTCGGGCCCCCAGATCCCTGCCCAGACACAGAAGCCTGCAGAGTCCTTTGGTAAAAAATCAATGCCGTGGCCAGCAAGCAGCTGGGCCTTGCTTCCCAGGGCTACACCGTATCCCGGCAACAACACGCACATCCCCTTGTCTGCAAGCTTCTGAGAAGATGCTGTTTTCAGACACCACAGCCCAGCCAGTCCCAGCTTGCAGCCTCCACGCAGGGCTCCCCTGGGCTCAGCTCCCGGGCCACAGCCTGACCCCCACTCCCACTCCCAGGGCTCAGGGCTGAGGAAGGTGTCCAGGTCAAAGACCCCACCAGGCGAGGCCCCTAGATTCCCCTGCCCTCCCAGCAGCCAGTTAATCCTCTTAGATCAGGGCAAACTACAGGAAGGCTGGTGTGAAAGTGGAGCAGCTCAGATCCCACAAGCATCTGTAAATAAATGCATGTCTGGGCTGTTTAATGGGGAATCAGGAAGGTATTATCCTCCCCGCACGGAGGGCAGCTATAGAAATAGGTGTTAACTCGGGCCCAGTGGAGATCAGGGCAGGGTGGGGGAGGGCATCCCTGTCTGGTCAGAGCTGCTGCCAAGCATCAGCTTGTGTGTGGTCAGGGTACCCCGTTCCAGAGCAAGGGGAGCCTGGCTGGCAGCAAAACCTTCCTCAGGCACTCTGGCGGTGGGGGGCAGGGGAGGGAAGCTGCGGGTCGGTGGCCCCTGGGGAAGGAGAAAGGAGGCAGGAGCCCACCCCAGCCCTTCCCCTCCAGAGCCACATACATCTAAGGCCCCTGTTGTATTATTTCTTCCACCTTATTTGTTCCATTAGCTAAGGCTATTTACTCTTGTACTTTAAACTTTTAAAAATCTTCGTAGTTCTTGCCCTGTTTTGTGGTCACAGCTTTCTGGAAGCTGCCAAGCCGCTTCATCTGGCTTATTTATCTGCCTTTTTTATTTACAATGTGTTGTTTGATTTCCAAGAACCTTCTTTTTTCCATTTGGCCTGGACCGTGAGTAGGAGCATTTTTGGAGAGAAAATCCCAGGTTTGGGAACCTGGAAGACCCCGACCCAGACAGGACTCTGGATAGGTCGGTGACCTGGCCTCTTAGAGTCACGTGAGGTCTCTGGGCCTCAGTGTCCTCATCCAAAAAAGGAGGAGGAGGAGGAGGGGGAAGGGGGGAGGAGAAGAAGTCATACCTACTGGAAGATTCATATCTATGCAGGATTGTCATCACAATGACAAGTAACTAATTTAAAGAGCCCGGTCCATGCGGGTACATGGTCATCGCTGGTGGGTGTTAATACTGATGCCAGGACTCTGGGGTTCCAGCGTGTCCTTCGCAATTACGCATGGGTGGTTTTGTCTTTCCTGGACAGCTGGAAGGAGGGTGCTGTCTTCCTTAAGGAACCTTGACGCAGAAGACTGTTTATGTGTAATCCTGGCCTGCCCAGCTCACGCCTTGCCCTCTGGGGAAATGCCCAGCTCTGTCTGGGAGAGGACCTGTCCATCAAACACAGTGCCTGCCCCCTGCTGCAGGACAGCACATGCACACCGAGCTGGACCAATCAGCATCCTTCCCCGGTGCTTTTTTGTTTGTTTGTTTTTCTTAACAGGACCTACTGCTGAAAGCCATTTTTTTCTGGGTGGAAAGGTCACAAAACAGGTGTCTGCAAGTGTCAGGACCCTACATGAGAAGCTGGCCTCGGGAAGGCCCCAAAGGCAGACAGGGGATGGTTGTGGCATGCCAATACTACTGGGAGAATTTCTGTTTGATTCTGAGAGCCTTTGAACTGGTTTTATCCGGCTTGTGACACTCACAGCCAAGAATCCTAACTCAAACATCCGGTGGCTCTGCCAGGCCCCCAAAGGGCCAGCACCCCTCTGACACGGCCATGCTCTTCTCTGACCTGAAGCGAGGCCGATGGATGGGCCCTCGGCTGCAGGGAGAAGGGATGGAAATGGACTGCATCAGGGTCAGGGCTGGTCCATGCCAGCTTGCAGAGGGTGGCCGAGAATCATGGGTGGCTCCTCTCTGTGCATGTTCTGATCCCAGCCCAGGGCCCGATCGCGGCCTGGTCTCCACCACCCCACAGGCGGCCCATTCCCAGCTGGGATTCGTTGGGAGGTCTCCAGAATGCAGCATTTCCTCAAAGGTGCTTTTCTTTACCCACAGCAAACTCACCAGTTGGACACTTCCCATGTGTGACAGTAAGTGCCAGGGAGAAGCCCTGAAGTCATTCTTTCTCACACCCACATCCAGTCCACCAGCAAATCCTGTTGGCCCTGCCTTGAAAATAGATCTGGAATCCAGGCACAACTCATACTCCACTACTCCACCCTGGTGCAAGCCCCCACCATCACTCACTGGATGAAAGGAATGCCTCCCCCATGCCCTCCAACCTTGGGTTACCATGCAGAACCAGAACCAGAAGAAACCTTCAAAAATGTGGGTCTGATCTTGTCACTCTTCTGCTCAAGACCTTCCATCTCCCTCTGAGTAAAAGCCAAAACCCTCCCCATAATCTACAGCTTTACAGCATCCAGCAGCTGCCCCTGGCTCCCTGCTCTGGTTTCTCTATTCTTCCTTAAACAGGTCATGCCCATTCCCACCTCTTCTGCCTGAAACCCACTCCTACCAGATAGCCATAGGACTAAGTCCTCATTTTCTTCAGGTGTCAGCTCAGCTGTTCCCTTACCAGTGAGAACTTCCCTGGCCACCACATACAAAACAGCTTCTTCCTTACCCCATCATAACTACAGCACTAACTACCTCCCTCACTGACTTCACTTTCTTGGCACATTGATTCACTGACATTCTATGCATTTATTTGTTTTCTGTCTGCACCCATCAGAATGTACAATCTCTGTGGGCAGGGACTTCATTTTGTTGTTTTTTTCACTGCTGTATGCTCAGTATCTAGGACCTAGAAGGGACTCAATATTTATTTCTTGAATGAATGAGGAGATTGCCTCCGGGAAGAGGCAGTTTGACCTGAGACCTGAATGGTGACAAGCAGCCAGCATTTGAAGATCTGGAGGGAGTTCTTCCAGGAGAGGAAACAGCCAAGACCCTCAGGCAGCAGGAGACTGAAAGGGTCTCTGCGTGGCTGGTACACAGTGAGAGAGAGTGGAGCCAGGAGTTAAGGACAGAACCACAGTCTAGGGCATTGTAGGTCATGGTGAGAAGTATGGGGTTTATTTTGAGGGTCCTGGGAAGCCTTTGGAGGGTTTTCATTAGAAGAGCTAGCTAACCCAATTCATGTTTTTAAAATATGATTCCCACTCCCATATAGGCAGTGCAGTGCAAGGTGGCCAGAAACAAAGTGAGAAATTAATGAAAAGGCCACGCAGATGGGCCAGGTAAGCTAGGCAAGTTGTGAACCAGCCTAGAATGAGAACAGAACAACTATGTGGGTCCCCAGCAGGAAGTGGGGTCAGAGGCTGCAGAGAAGGCAAGGAGGGAGGGCAAATGTCCACACTCAGGGTCATGCTCTCCAGAACCAGCCACTGCTCCTGCTGGTTATCTTATTGCAGCACCTTCCAAATGTGGAGGTGCTGAGAGGAGCTTCTGGCTGTTCTGAAGATGGCTGGAGTTCAGGGAGGACTTCACTGAGGAGGCACCATCTTTAGCTGTGAAATTATTTTTCTACACACTACTCACACAATATTCTACACAATATTCCTCCACTGAGAAAAACGTTCGGATAAGGCCCCAGGTGGCAGCACCAGAGCAATGCTCCTGGACTAGGGTGGAGAGTCCAGAAATCCAGGCCCCTCCTCCAAGACCTTAAGCCCTCATGGTGTTGTGTGTGTCCACAGCGAAAGGAGCCCAATTGGAGGGTCCTGAAGGGTAGGAAAGCACGGAGTAGAATCCAAACAGAGAGAAGCCCAGCTGGGGGAGGGTCCAGAGGAAGAGATGCCCACTGGGGAGGGTCCAGAGCATGGGGAGCCCAGCTGGGACAGGGCAGAAGAGGAAGAACCTCAGCCTGGTGCTGGGCTGGCTACCAAGCCCACGAGTAGGCTGTGCTCACAGACAGATGCCCTCTCCGGCTGTGTTGGACAAGGATGGCCACCTGCCACACCAGACAGGCCTACCCTGTAGGGTCCCCCCCAAAAAACATGGGCAGGGACAGGTGGCTGCAGACCTGTGCCGCACTCCCCAGCCAGTGATCATGAGTGCTGACCACTCAGTGGGTGCCAGGAGGTGGGTGCTGCGCATACAGGCAAAACCAACCCTTTGGACCAGGGCCAGAGCTCTTCGGTGAGCAGGGGCCTCCTCAGAGGCCTCAGAGGAATCTTCTAGAAGCAGTCTCCTTGGAAAGTGGAAGATTCCCACGATCTTTCTCATTTAACCCAGCACACCCCCTTCATTTTCAGAGACCAACTCTAACCCACAAGGGATGAGGCAGTTTTTAAAGCCGCTCAGAAAAGCTGGCTTCATACTCCTGTCCCAGAGCCATGAAAATGTCTTGCCTCCCATTTACATAACCGAGGGAGACCCTATCACAGAGCAAGAGATGTGCCCAGAGGAGCCTGAGGTTCATTAAACAGCCTGCAACTTCTGAAGAGAACAAACACACATTTGGTCCCTGCAGGGTCCCTCTCTGGTGGGGGACCTATGCCAAGGCGGGCAGGTGTCAAAGCATGTGACCTGGTAAGAGAAGGGGAGCAGAGTTTTGAATGCCTTGGATGTGGAACTCCATGGGAAAAGGGGGTGGGGTGACTCAGCCAGTCTGAGGGGTTTGGATATCACCCTGGGAGGATTTTTGTCAGGAATTCAGGAGAGGGATCGAATGTCCTAAATTTGACCACAATGTCTCCGTTGTTCCAGGAACCAACACACTAGACCCCACATGATTGTTTGGGGAAAAAAATTCTCATCTTAGGAGAGCCGCGTGCAGAGATTGACAGAACAGGACACAGGACCGAGACATAAGACATGAGATGGCCACAGGATGCCTCCCCATCAGTAACGGGGAGCATTCACCCTTTGCAGCATCTGTAGTATGTCAACTGTCAAGGATTGGGTGGTGTATATTCCTACCCCCCACCTCCACCCCAGAGCTCTGCCTTGAGTCCAACTAGGCAAAGGCTCTGCCTCCAGAATGAGATCCAGGGAACTGGAGGCACTGGCTGTGGATGGAAAGAACCAGGAGCTGCCAGGGCAGGAATTCTGGAATGTCCTCCCATGTGCCACTGTAGCACTCCAATGGGGCACCTTGAGTACACACCCTGCCTCCTAGCCATCCACTCATGACCCGGGTGCTCCCTCCAAAACCTAGAAGTAATCCCTTGCCGAAAAGCTGTCCATTGCTCCCCATGTCCTACAAGATAAAGGGCGGCTACCGTAGCTTGACCTTCAAGGTTTATTATCCAGCCTATATCCCCTTAACCAACCGCCAGCCCCACCTCACCGCCAGCCCCCCACTCCACATGCCCTCCCATTCTCCAAGCCTAGACTCTTCATGGCATGGTCTGCAGATACTGTGTGCCTGATCCAACCAGTAGGGCCTCGGGTACCCATTAGGAGGCAGTAGAGTGGCAAGAGCTTAGGCTTCCAGGTCTTCAAACATGGGATCAGATCCACTAACCCCAGATAGGTCTTCAGACAAAGCAGGTACTTGGCTATAAGATGGGGAGGTCACGCAATGATGTAGGAAGTCATGCTTCTGCAGCATGTGTTGGGAGGGAGCATTCCCATCGCCTTCTCTGCCCTTCACTTCACTGGCCACCTTCCCTCCACTTCCCTTGACAGGGACGAATTAGAGAACCAGGACTTAAGACAGTACACTGCATGGGCTTGGCCCCAGGAGTTGGCCAGACAACCTTAGTGGGTCCGATCAGAGTGAGCCTCGGGTTTCCTGGGATAGAAAGTCGCCTATCCCGTGGGTCCTCAGCAAGAGAGAGCAAAGGTGGGTGGTCAGGAACGGCTGTAGCTGCTTCCTTCCATGTGGGAGCCAGTCTAAGGATGAGTTCGGCATTTGGAGATGGCA
Source organism: Taxidea taxus jeffersonii (assembly GCA_003697995.1). Lineage (NCBI taxonomy): Eukaryota > Metazoa > Chordata > Mammalia > Carnivora > Mustelidae > Taxidea > Taxidea taxus. The sequence goes on along the minus strand of ML099964.1, from coordinate 33,539 downwards.
GAGCCAAGAGAATCCCAGAGGGCCGGAGCCAGTTCTTCGTGACGTCATTGGAATGACTAGATCAAGCCCCGCCTGCTGCCAATTTTCTGTGAACTTGTCAGTAACATGAGCCAATGATAAGCCACTTTAAGTGGGGTTTTCTATCCCTTCCAGTTCAGACTCAGTGGACCTCACTACCCAGCTTTGGGTGTGAACCTGGTATGCCAGCCATCAATAGGGGCCTACTCCACAACTCTTGCCCTGGGGTCATCAAGCAGATGCCTACTTTGCCTCCTCCTCCTGCCATCCCATCTGCTTTCTTGAATGCTCAAAAAAGAGACCATAATATCAGAGGCACATTTGAATACTCAGAACCCACTCCTGGCATGCCCCCCACACACTAGCACTCAAATGTATAAGCCAAATTAATAGTCGCTCCCAGATGGAACTGAAGCAGAATTCGAAAGTACATGGGCACCCCCAGAATTCAGCCTGCGAACCAGTTTCTACTGAACCTCTTCTCCAACTAGGAGAATATGAAGGTGTTGAGAGAGGATTTTGAAGAGAGACTTGGAGGGCATTTCTTTGAAAAAAGTCACTGCCATGCTATGAATGGTCCCCCGCCACCCCAGGGTTTGGCTGTGGGATGCTGCCTCCTTCACCTCTAGTCTAGCGAGGGTGCTTCCATGGGGACACTTTCCAAGTGAAGGTCACGGACTGGGGTCTGACCCCCACACGGGAGCCAGTGCCAGCTGAGTCATTGTCACACGAGCACATTCTGGAGGGGGCTACCCAGCTGGAAACAGCCTACCTCCCCATCCAAGGATTCAGGATGCCCCAGATGTACTGGTCCTGCAGTCTGAGAGGACGAGGGACTGGGGGGAGGGGGGTTGGAGGGTCTGCATGCAGAGAGCCAGAACCTGGAGATGCCTGCCCAAAGGGGCTGGCAGAGGAAGCTGTGGTTGTTTACCTGCTCAACAGCAGCAGCCACTCCCATAGCCCCCATTCTGAGGCTTCTTCAGACAGAGACACTTTCCATCCCAAGAATCCCGAGGTCACAGAGGCTGTGAAGAATCCAGCGGGGAAGCTTCCAGCAACCACCACATATTATACATGAGAGAAACTGCCCAACATTCAGGCCAAGAGCAGAAAGCCAACCCACCTTAGCAGGCGAGATGAGGCTGGGGGTTGGGGAAAGCTGTAGATAAGAAACGGAGAAGAAGCCAACCCCACCAAGTCCCTGTGGCAGGACCCCATCCAGAAGTAGGTGCGAGGTGGGACATCCTGCCACATGTAGAGTTTAGTCACGACATGGAACGGGACATGCTAACTTCTGATGGAGTCTGTGAGAAGCTTGACACCTGCCCACTTTTCCTCCGGAGAGGGCAGACTTCTCCCCGCTGGATACATTTTAAAGGGACAGTAGCAGAAAAAATCCTGCAGCATCATTCTGGTTCACATGCGAGGGCTGTTTACTCCCCATACCAGCTGGATACACATTTGCCTTCCACCAGCTCAGCCTGAGTGTGCCTATCCCTGACGGTCCCACCAGCATCAGGTGTATGGCATGCATTTTTTAAAAACAGCAAAATAATGTGTAAGGTGATAAGGTCCTCTGGCTTGGAATTTCCTTAATGACTTGCAAAGGGAAACACTCCTTGAGACATTGGTTTACTGCTCGGTTTCCTTTTTAAGTACATTCCTTTTTCACTTGCTTTGGACACTTTGTCCTGGAAGATTAGAGTTGTAACGAGCCTTTATATTTATATTCATTTTCCCCATCATCTTTCGGACTTGTTATTTCCCATCTGTTGCTGCTGTTAATCTTGGTCGCCTCCCATCCCATCTTACAGAGCTGCCTGGGTTTGGCTGTCATCCCGAGCCTCGTCACTGGGTCAAGTCACGTTCTCTGAGGCCCACGGCCTGAGTTCTAAGCCAGTCGACTTTTTGCCTCATGATCCCAAGCAAGGTTCCTACCTCTCTCTACAGGAATCAAGATCATCACCTTTAAGATGCAAATAGCAGGGCCCCTGGGTGGCTCAGTTGGGAAAGTGACTACCTTTGGCTCAGGTCCTGATCCTAGAATCCTGGGATTAAGTCCCACATCAGGCTCCCTGCTTGGCAGGGAGTCTGCTTCTCCTGCTGACCTGTCTCTCTCAAATAAACAAATAAAATCTTTAAAAAATAATAATAATAAGGTGCAAGTAGTAGCTGGTGGCCAGGAGCAATTAAAAAAAAACAACAACAAAATACAAAACAAATATAAAAAAACCTATATAAAATGTATCACCTAGTCCCTAATGCCTATAATAAGCATTTTTTTAATTTTTATTTATTTTTTAAATTTCTTTTCAATGTTCCAGAATTCACTTTTTATGCACCACACCCGGTGCTCCATGCAATACGTGCCCTCCTTAATAGCCACCACCAGGCTCGCCCAACCTCCCACCCCCCCTCCTCTCCAATACCCTTAGTTTGTTTCTCAGTATAATAAGCATTTTTTAAAAGTCTATACTCTCCTGTGATCACCACTTTTGCCTCCCAAGGCTAAGACAACATGCAACTGCTTTTCCTTTTTATCTTTTTTGGAATCACCTTCTAAATCACGAGGAATGCATCACGATGTCTGGGATCAGATTGGATGAAGGTGTCTTTTACACCTGGATGAAGGTAAGTTTCCCGACTTACATTTATTTCATGGTTCCTCCATATAGGAACAAGTAACTTTTGTCCATTTGTTTTTAAAACCTGGAATTCATTCGACTATTTATTTATCTGTGGATGTGTGTGTTTATTTAGACCTCAGCTGCAGATTTGTGCTAAGACCATACACCTCGGATCACAGCTTTGTTAACATACATGCATGCAAGCCTCTGGCTCACTTTCTTCCACCTGATTTTACCCCTTCTTTCCATTTCCCCACTCCCAAGGGCATTGCCCCCCACCCAGGCACGTTCTTGCTATTGTTTCTGATCAACCTTAAAGCTCCGTGCAGGGTTGGACTGTGCACGTGTTGTTGCCTTACAAAACAATGTTGGGCTACAAACTCCCTTCTCCCATTTTCCTGCTTCAACACTGTTTTTGAGGTCTGCACAGGGAACTGGATGAACAACGCCTTCAGTGTTTCTTCCTGCGGCAGGTACTCCGCCCTGGGTACCTGCCACCTTGAAACTGTAATGTTCCTATGGCAGTGAACCCAGAGCCTGACTCCTGCGTTCTGCTCTCAGAGGCAGAACCATGATCAGGTAGCCATGCAGGTCCCCTCAGGCAGGCTTCTCTTCCATTCCTGGGTCCAAGGGCATGTGCACTAAATGGCTGCATAGTTGTTCCAAGAATGGCTGTCCTATCCACACTCCCACCAGCCATGCCTGGAAGTCCCAGCACACACACCCTTCCTGACATTTAGGATCATCCTCCTCTTCGAAGTCACCACTCTGCTGGAGCTTTCATTTGTGTTTCGTGGACCACTGGCATGTTTAAATCTCTTGGGACACTTGCTGGCATTTCAGCAACATCCCCTTCTGAGAATCACCTCTTCTTCCCCTTTCCCAGTTTTCTATTGGGTTGCATGTCTGTCTCTTACCAATTGGCAGGAGGCCTTCCTTTATGCTAGCTAGTAACTGCTTAGCAGTTAAAGGCATCAAAAATGTCTCCTCCCAGTCTACCCTCTGTTGACTTGGCCTGTAGAGTTCTCCATTGAACAGATATCCTTAACTTTGATTTAGCAAAATCTACCTATTTTTCACATCTGGTTTGTAATGTGGGGAGTCAAAGGAAGTCCCTCCCCAGCCCTGTATCACAAAGATCTTGTCCTGCCTATTTTTCTGCAAACTTCTCCCTTCCATCTGTCAGCCTTTAGGCCATCCCAAGATCACCTGGATATTGGGGTGAAGTAAAATTACAATTTTAAAGTGAGTCAGTTTGACATTGGCCATACCAATGTCCCTCTAGATATGTCTTCTTAGGAAATGAACACAAAAGAAAAAATTAACTACTGGGACTCCATCAAAATAAAAAGCTTCTGCACAGCATAGGAGATGATCAACTTCTAATTTAACTAAAATTAAAAGGCAACCTATGAAATGGGAGAAGATATATGCAAATGACATATCAGATAAAGGGTTAGTATGAAAATATATAAGGGACTTATCAAACTCAATACCCCAAAACCAAATGATCCAGTTTAAAAATGGGCAGAAGACATGAAGACATCCAGATGGCCAACAGACATGTGAAAAGATGTTCATCATCACTCATGATCAGGAAATACAATTCAAAACTATGATGAGATACTACCTTATACCAGTTAGAATGGCTAAAATTAACAAGACAGGAAAGACAGGAAACAAGTGTTGGTGAGGATGTGGAGAAAGGGGAACCCCCTGACACCACTGGTAGGAAGGCAAACTGGTATAGCCACTGTGGAAAACAGTATGGAGATTCCTCAAAAAGTTAAAAATAGAGCTACCTTATGATCCAGCGATCACACTACTGGGAATTTACCCAAAGAATACAAGAACACTAATTCGAAGGGCTATTTGCACCCTTGTACTTACAGGATTATTTATGGTAGCCAAATTACGGAAGCAGCCCAAGTGTCCATCAATAGATGAATAGATAAAGAAGATGTGGTCTATATACACAATGGAATATCATTCAGCCATAAAAATGACTTGCCATCTGCAAAGACATGGATGGAGATAAGAGAGTATTATGTTAAGCAAAATAAGTCAGTGAGAGAAAGACAAATGCCATATGATTTCACTCATGTGAAATTCAAGAAACAAAACAAACAAGCAAAAGGAAAAAAATAAGAGAGACAAATCAAAAAATAAACTCTTAATTATAGAGCATAATCTGATGGTTACCAGAGGGGAGAGAGAAGGGGTGGAAATAGGTGATGGGGGCTGGGGGAGGGGAGCAATTGTGTTGAGCACCAGGTGTTGTATATAACTTTTGAATCACGAAGTTGTGTACCTGAAACTAATGGAACACTATGTTAATCAATTGGAATTAAAATAAAAGCTTAAAAATTTAAAAACAAAGTGAGCCCATTTTCCCAGCCTCATCTACAACCCACCCTTTTCCTTTATCCTTGTGGTGCCACCTGCATTGTATATCAAGTTCCCAGGTACACCTACTCTATTTTGCACTCTCTATTCCACACTATCAACATGCCAGGCTATCCCTTGACCATGACCACAGCCTCTATAATATGACATGACATCTAGTCCAGAGCAGTTGTGAAAGACTGATTTACCTCCTCTTATACCGTGATTCTTCCATATAAATTTCACAGTAAGTTTGTTGATTTCCTCCACAATTCCAGTTGAAAAATTGATTCAATCGCATTTAATGCCTAGAGGAGTCTAGAAGAGTCAAGGGCCTTATAGCGTTAAAATATCTCGTTCACGTACATGGTGATTTCTCCACTTCGTAATGTCTTCCTTTACATACTTTACTAGAAGTTTACATTTCTCTACAGAAAGGTCCTGCACGTTCTTTGTTAGGTTGACTTCAAAATGCTTTCCTTTTATAATTGTGTGTATTTATTTAAGAGAGAAAGCATGGGTGGAGGGGAGGGGACAGAGGAAGAGTGAACCTGACTTGGAGCTCAATCCTAGGACCCTGAGATCATGACCTAAGCTGAAGGCAGACACTTAACTGACTGAACCACCTGAGAGCCCCTCAAGATGCCTTTTTTGCTGTTGCAAATACTGACTTTTTTTCCATTTCTGGGTCACTTTTCATTAAGAATTTGTTTCTGTGAAGCATTTTATGGTATTCTTTTCATATTACCACTTCTACAGTACCTTTGCTGCATATGTGGTTTTTTTCATTTCATTTTTCAGTAAAGATACTTTATTTGATTGTCAACATCTCATCATTTGATAAGACCAACAGAGGATTCGGATGGTAGCCAGCTGTTTTTTGGATTGTTTGGAGAGAACCCTGTAAATTTGAAGTCCCAGAGATAATTCTGCTATTGCTTCAATACTTGGAATTTCAAAGGTCCTGTAAGTACTAATTCTCTTACAAAATCATGTTTTAGCCAAAGAGTCTTCTGTATTTTCCACTCTGAAATTGAATCAATAAAGAAAGCTTTGTTTTTTCAGAAAAGGTATTTATAGGCTTTGCCTTCAGTCCATTTCCCAGATTATTTTAAAGGATAGAACTTGGGAACACCAAATAGAAGAGTTGCAGAGGACAAGGTGTGGGGAAGGGACACTGAGCTTCCGTGCCCCATCTGGGCACGCCACCCTCCCAGCACCTTGATGTGGACACCAACCTGGAAGAAAGGTGACTGATTTTCCAGTTGGCTGTTGCGGCTGTAGAGGGAGGCTGTTGGTGACAGTAAGCTGATGGTGGATGCATCTAGAAGCCTTGCTTGAGCTCCTTGTCAGTTCTATTATTTTTGTCTGTTGAATTAGTCATGTTTAATAAATATATAATGTTATCATCCACATAGAATGAGGACTTAATCTTTTTCCTTCTAATCCTGAAGTTCAGACTTTTGCCCTTTCCATTCCTTAGAGCGTTCATGGAGACCCCAAATATGATATTAAAAGTGGGGGTGCTATGAGACTGGTCCTGCTCATAGTGTAAAGATGTCCAAAACATCGTCAACTAAGTAGCCTGTTTGCTGCAGGCTTTGGGAATATGGTAGTTATGAAGATCGGGACATTTCTATTTTGTCTGGTTTTCTGATAGTTAAAAAAATTATACGTAGATACTACATGGTGTTCTTCTAAATCTAGTAAGATAATTCATATCAGCATTCCTGAAAATATAATATTTAAAAACCAAGTGCGTGCCTTTTTCCCATGAACACCTAGAAAATGGAACCAAGTGCCTCCTCAGTGCCCTTGGGGACCTGTTTGCAGAAGTGGAGTCACCTCTGAATGGGAAGAACAAACAGGAGAGTGCAGGAAAGAGGGCATTTCCTAATGCACTTGGGGAAGTGTGGGGCATAGCCACCGGCCTGGAGGAGGACTGTTTGCTGTGGTCAAGGAATGGAGTGGGGGTTTCAGCTTCACAGGCTCAGGGGATCCATTGCCTGTCCCCATCCTTCCCTGTTCAGACCCAGAACTTCAGCATCTCATGTGTCTCACAACTGGGAAGGCTGAAGTGAGGTCCCTGAGGGTGAGACGTGGGGAAAGAGTCCATGCGGGATGAATGGCCATATGGCGCCACCCCCTTTCTCTCCCCTCCACAGCCCCTGCACTAGCTGAGCACCAGACATCTCCGAATCTCAGAAGAGTACAGCCCTAGGACCCCGGAATACAGACAGTCCCTGAGGGGTCATGCTGTGTGGTCAGAGGGCAGCTCAGGACCATCAAGCCCAGACCATGGTGCTCACTCTGAACCATGTTTTAAACTTCCAGAAAGAGATTGCCCAACCAGGAAATATGCTCTCCAGTGGCCACAGACCCCATAACCACTCTCATCAAACACCTAGCTTTTTAATATAAATATTTGAATTTCTGAAATATTTAAAAAAATAAATATTCATTTATGTTGCATATCTGACCCCACTGAACAGTGGAGTGTGCAAACCTCCCTTAAGCACAGGTTAAGGCTCTCCCCGCCTTTACAAATCCAACAATGGTTGGTCCAATTAAGTGCACAGGATTTCCCTGGGGAATAAGCCACAGGATTTCCATTTAGAGTAGAGTTCAGAACCCCTAGACAGGGTGCTGAAAGCTGAATCAGACGGTGGCCCACAAAGTCGGGTCCCTCTGCTCTTCAAGTTTTCTCTCAGTAACTTGCTCCTGAAGGGTCTCCTGCCAGAGCCCTCAAGAAAACCAGTTGCCTCTGATTGGGCTCAGACAACCACATCAGAGCCAACCCCTCAGGGAGTCTGTTTAATTAATTGCCTGGGGGTGCCTGGGTGGCTCAGTCGGTTAAGCAACTGCCTTGGGCTCAGGTCATCACCTCAAGTTTCTAGGATGGAGTCCCAACTAGGCTTCCTGCTCAGCGGGAAGTCTGCTTGTCACTTTTCCTCTGCTCCTCCCCCCACTCATTTGCATGCACATGCATGCTCTCCCTCCCTCTCTCTCTCAAACAATCTTTTTAAAAAATAAGTAGTCTTTTTTTTTTAATTGCCTGGTGGTACCCATGTGGCTAAACCCAGCCCAGTGAATCCATAGGAGATGCACTGGCTCAAATCAATCTCCAAGATTTTTATGGACAAGACAGATGACACCAGGATGCTTTCCTCTCTCTGGATCTCATCTGTCCCCCAGGCTCCTAAATTTCAAGGAGAAAGGTGACCAACTCCAACGCAGATGACAAAAACAAGTGAGGTTGGACATGTACAAGAAAAAGCACACTGTCCCCACCTAAGTATCCTTTTCATTTATGTAGGAGACATGAGTAAAGAGACTGGGATGTATGGAAATGAGGCAGCATAAATGTGAAGGTAAATGGCAACCATCAGTCTGGCCAAATGCTATTAGTCAATGCCTTGTTGACAGATACGATTTTCAAGAGCAATGGAGAGATTTGTTTTTAAATGAAACCTTCTGATTTTTTTAAATGCTGGTTCCTTTAAAAAAAAAAATACCCACTATGTAGGATATGTCTACGTCCACCATGATGGACTATTTGGCATCACACTTGTTCTTCTGCTGTCAACAGATATAATGAGACAAAATACCTAAGGCTAATGTTGTAAGGCACTAAACAATCTCCAGCTCATGACTGCACCCCTGAGAAAAGGAAGCACATCAGGTGAGCCCCGTGTGCTCTGTGGCTCTTGACCGAAAACAATTTCCTGACCACGTGGAGTCCCAGTATGTCAAGTAGAGAGAGCACAAATGCTGCACTGAGGAAAAAGACATCAGACTTTGGGTTGCTGAAACACCTGAAATGTAAAAAGAATT
>ML099964.1:0-19675 GCA_003697995.1 Taxidea taxus jeffersonii | reverse complement strand
ATAGGTAGATAGATAATAAATAAATTGAGGTTTAATAGATACAAAATTTAAATTATGGCAATAATACATAGAATGGAGAGGAAAATGAAGTTATGCTTTTATTAGTTTCTTTGTGAAATGTAAATAGTAATTTGTGAAATGAAGCAATATTAATTATAAGTAGACAGTGATAAGTTAAAAACACATATTGTAATCTCTAAAATTACTAAAAATAAAAATGAAAAAGAGGAATAGCTTAGATGCCAATAGAGGAGATAAAAAAAAATTTTAAATACTCAATTAATCCAAAAGAAGCCAACAAAAGAAGAATAGGAACCCAAAGCAGATGGGACAAATATAAAACAAATAACTAGATATTATACTTAAAACCCACAATATCAATAATTTTGTGTAAATGAGCCAAACACTCTAATTAAAAAGAAATGATTGTCAGAATAGATTTTTTTTTGAGAATAGATTGTTTTAAAGCAATGCCCAGCTTTATGAATGTGAAATATAAATATACAGGTAGGTTGAAATTAAAAGAATGGAAAAAAAGATGAAAATGGCAAAAAGAAGAAAACTACTATGGTTATATTAAAACAAGAAAAAGGGGGTGCCTGGGTGGCTCAGCTCTTAAGCCTCTGTCTTCGGCTCAGGTCATAATTCCAGGGTCCTGGGATCGAGCCCCACATAGGACTCCTTGCTCAGCGGGGAGTCTGCTTTTCCCTCTCTCACTCCCCTCGCTTGTGTTTCCTCTCTTGCTGTGTCTCTCTCTGTCAAGTAAATAAATAAAATCTTAAAAAATAATAAAATAACACAAAGTTGGGATGCTTGGGTGGCTCAGTTGGTTAAGCATCTGCCTTCAGCTCAGGTCATGATCCCAGGGCCCTGGGAAATCACAAAAAACTTAGCATTGTTTGCACCTAATAAGTGAGCTTCAAAATCATAAAGCAAAATTGACTCAAGGGAAGAGAAAATTAGACAATTCATAACTGGAGATTTTAACACCTCTACCTCAGTAAGTTATAGAATAAGGAAACAAAATCAGTAAGGATGTAAAAGATCTGAACAACACTATCAACAATATTTATCTAATTGACATTTCCGGAGTATCTCACTGAACAAGTTCAAAATACACTTTCTTTTTTAAGATTTTATTTATTTATTTGACAGAGATCACAAGTAGGCAGAGAGGCAGGCAGAGAGAGGAGGAAGCAGTCTCCCTACGGAGCAGAGAGCCTGATGCAGGCTCCATCCCAGGATCCTGGGATCATGACCTGAGCCGAAGGCAGAGGTGGCAACCCACTGAGCCACCCAGGTGCCCCAAAATACACTTTTTTTCCAAGTGCACATGGATGTTCACCAAAATAGACCATATTTTGGCAATAAATAAGTCAATAGGCAATAAAATAAGTCTCAGTAAATTGTAAAAGATTAAAATCTTCTGAGAGTACATTTCCTGAGCACAATGGAATTAGGTTAAAAATCAAGAACAACAAAATGTCTAGAAAATCACCCCAAATATTTGGAAAGCAAACAGCTTACTTCTAAAAAAACTTATATGACACAGAGAAATTAGTAGCAAAATCAGAAAATACTTTAACTGAATGATGATTTTAAAAAATAACAAATTTTATGGAATGTACCTAAAATAGTGCCTAGAAGAAAATTCAAACTTCTAAATATGTATAACAGAAAACAAGCAAAAATTAAAAATCAATAGTTCAAATTTACATCTTAGCAGTCTAAAAAGAAAGAACCTATTAATCCCACAGCAAGTAGAAGGAAAGAAATAATAAGAGCCAAAATCAATTCATATAAAATAAGAAAATAAACAGGGAAAACTAACAAAGCCGAAAATAGCCCTTTGAAGTGATTGATTAAACTGTAAAAACTCCAAACAATTTCTTGATCTGGAAGACTGATTGAGAAAAAGAACATGAATTACAAAATATCTCTAGTTATCACTAGAGATCTGACAGATAATTTAAAAATAAGAAAATATTGGGGCACTTGGGTGGCTCAGTTCGTTATTTGCCTTCGGTTCAGGTCATGATCCCGGGGTCCTGGGATGGAACTTGCACCCAGCTCCCTGCTCAGCAGGGGAGCCTGTATCTTCCTCTCCCTCTCCCCCTCCTCATCTGCCCTCTCTCTCTCACTCTCTAGTAAATAAATAAAATCTTTTTTAAAAAGGAAATATTATTTAAAACTTTATGAAGAATCCAACAATTTAGATGAAATGGACAAATTCCTTGAGACACAAGGAATATATATACCAAAAGTGACACAAGAAAAAAGAGAAAACACTAATAGCCCTTCTTTTCAGCACCCTATTGCTTCATAGCCAATACCAAAACTTAGTAAATTAAAAAAACAAAAGTAGCAATTCCTTTGCTGTTGCTAAGTTAATTGACATCAGCTGGGTGGTTCTTCTCCAAATGGTACTGGCTGGAATGACTCACTCCGTTGCTTTCAGCTGGCAGCTGGGCCAAAATGGAAGTTCCAAGAATGAATTACTCACATGTCTGGTACCTCAGTGTTCCTCCAAATGATCTCTCCACTTGAGCTTCCTCTCAGCAAAGTGGTCTCAGAGTAGTCAGATTTTTTTACACAGTGGCTGGCTTTAAGAAAAAACAGGAGCTTCCCAGGCTCATGAGGGATGGATCTAGAACTAAGAGAGCATCATTTTCTCATATTCCATTTTTCAAAGCAAGTCTCAAGGCCATCCCAGCAATAGGGAGAGAGACCCACATAGAAGCAAGCACACAGAAAAGGAGGTGATGGATGGCACCCAGCTTTGCAGACCATCAACCACAACATAAATCTATAAAAGAACCTATAACCAAAAGTTCCCACAAAGAAAACTTCCGGTCTAAATGATTTCACTGGTGAATTCTACCAAATACTTGAGGATGAAAAATTACCAATCTTACACACGTAGAGGCAAAAGTCCTCAGCATAGGACTAAATAGAATCTAAATAGAATCCTCCAACATGTTAAAAAAAATTGACAATAAGTCACGGCCAAATGGATTCCAAGAGATGCAAACTCTCCATTCAAAAAACCAATTTATAATCCATACCACTAATGAAATTAATGGGAAAATCAAACAGTCATTTTGCTACGGAAGCTGGACTGGATCCTGATGGAAGAACCGAGTGGCACTTGGGAGACTTTGTGGAGGATTGGAGGTTTATTTAACATCGGGGTCAGAGGAGTGTGTTCTCCAGAAATCTGAGCCCCATGCACAAACCAGGAAGGTAATTTATACCCTCCTACTTCCACATACTTGGTATTTTGGCACCTACAGGAAACAGGGTAGGAAAAAAGAACCTGGAAGGGCTTCGAGATAGGGACTGGAATTCCCTTGCTGGTTTGGTCGGCCATCTTAGAATACAGTTTTCCCCTTATCATTCCCCCCTTTGATGCTGCTTTAAACACCTAGTTTAGAAGACACCATTATCATCTACTATGGGCTGATAGCACCGCAAGTATCTGGGCAGCAGCTTGCCTGGTGACTGTGTTTTCTATGAGTTTAGTTAGCAATCCATCCTAAGGTTCCTAGGGTTGCCCAATAAGCAATAACAATAACAAGTTTCTGGGAGAAAGTCAAGTCAGAAGGGGTAGCAGCATAGTAAAGTCCAACTCTTCAGATGAGGGATATCGTGCCAATGATAGCCAGGGACCACAGCAGACAGATGTCCATCAGCCGGTGGAATCTCGCTAAAGGTGGAAGTGGAGGGGGTCCATAGGTTTGGTTGAGCTTTCCACTGGTGTGATTCATCCGACTGGTGAGCCTTCTTTACTCTAGAGTGGGAGACCCATGGAGTGATACCTGGCACCTTGAGGGCATTAGGGGTGGTAAGAAAAACAGTGTGGGGTTGTGTCCACTGTGGTTTGAGGAGGTTGTTTCTAAAGCTTCTTGGGAGATGCACCTTAGAGTTTTTCCCGGGGCTTGGAGGTGTTGGGATACTTCCTAGTCTCCAATCTGTTTGAGGTCTCCTCTGAGCCTGCTTATTACAGGGGGTGGCCTGCCATAGAGCCTCTGAGGTGAATTATGGGAATCTTTCAAATCCATCTGACTAGAATAAACAAGATCAATGACCTCCAACAGTTATGCTCTATAGAAGTACGATGTTCAGGCCCAGGCAAAAGGGCAGCCGGGTTTGAAGTTTGACAGGTTTTAGGTATTATTTTAAGCATTGCCTGGTATTTAGTAAGTCTGCCTCCCATCATCTACTGGGGGCCTTTGGTAAACATTTTTCAAAGACAATCAGAACTAGAACTTAACATCCACAAAGGTGTGTTATTGAAACGTAACTTTTCTCCATAATAATCCTCATTTCCAGAGATAGCCAAATAAGACTAATTTGTTTGAAAAACAAGTCCAGTTTTAACAAATGGCATAATTATTTACAGAAGCTCAGCAAGACTGATCATATAGATCTTTTAGAATCTGCTTTGTTGGAACAAGGAATCTTTAGGTTGAACTTTTAGTAGCCTCTCAGACATGCCTGCAATACCAGTTGATTTGGGTGGCTTCCTCTTTGTGACCCCCCCCAATATATCTTGAGATTCCTTCACCTGCCAGCAAGTGACATTCTCTACTCCCCCAGGGAGGCTGCTGGAAACTCTGTAAGCAAGGTATCAGGCCGACATTTCCAAGGGGCTTTATGGCTCCACATTTCATGCAGTCAACCTTAGTTCCTTAAAGCTATTTGGTCATATCTGAATCTACACATGTCTCTCAAATAAGACATTCCAGTCAAAGTCTTGGTAAAATAACCAATGTTTTCAATGGTGTCCTGTTATAAGGAGAGCAGATTCTTATTGAACTTATGCAAATAACTATGATTGCCATGGAAGAAAGAATACTTACTGAAACCTTTTGAATCTCAGAGGGTGCAGGTAGACAGAAAAGTTAAAGGCTTCAATTTTTTTTTAAGATTTTATTTTATTCATTTTAACAGACAGAGATCACAAGTAGTCAGAGAGGCAGGCAGAGAGAGAGAGGAAGAGAAGCAGGCTTCCCGCTGAGCAGAGAGCCCGATGTGGGACTCGATCCCAGGACCCTGGGATCATGACCTGAGCCGAAGGCAGAGGCTTTAACCCACTGAGCCACCCAGGCGCCCCTAAAGGCTTCAATTTGTATGCAAATTAATACTTAAAGTTTCTCTTAATCTGGAAGAGTCAGCAATGCCTCAAACAAGAGTCACAACACTATAATCATCCTTTTAGTTCATTTAGTCCCATGTTACTAATTTTTGTTTAGTTTGAATACAATTTTTTAAAGATTTTATTTATTTATTTGACAAACAGAGATCACAAGTAGGCAGAGAGGCAGGCACTCAGAGAGGAAGGGAAGCAGGCTCCCCGCTGAGCAGAGAGCCCGTTGTGGGGCTCCATCCCAGTACCCTGGGATCATGACCTGAGCCGAAAGCAGAGCCTTTAACCCACTGAGCCACTCAGGTGCCCCTGAATGCAACTTTTAATTAGTTCTGGAAATTCTTAGTCATTTCAGTTTTGATCTTAAAGATACTGAATACCTGTTTTTGTCCTAAAGGTCCTTTACAAGAACTCCTTGAAGATGAACCTCATTTTGCAAGACAATAAGAACAATTGCAAAGACACTGCCAATGGCCCAATATGAGAGTTCACCACCATATGGTTGACAAGGAAGCTTAGTTATTCTGTGACACACAACACTTCAATAGTCAGGACATTGATGATCTTGTATTAGTCCGTTTAAACTTTTGGAACTGCATAGAACCTCCAGAAAAGAAGTAGCACCCATCCAAATGTAACCCAAGGCTTATAATTTGTTTAACAGTACTTTCAGAGTGACTTAGCATACCAAATAAAAGGTCTAATAAGAAGAATTCATTTACAATTTAAATCCTAGGAAGTTTGTTAAAACCTTAGAAAGTTTTAAAGCACAAGCCTAAATAGGATTAAGGATGTTAAAGACCTGATAAAGGCAAGAGATGTCAGATGCCTGTCTGTCCGCCATCCCAGAGGACACGTGGGTACCTCTCGGCCATAGCAAGTCTGTATAAAGCCGGGACTGGCACCCCAAGGGCTCACCTTAGACCTTATGAGGTCACCACAGAAATAGGTTAGGGCCCACACAGACTCTGTAGGCTTCCGGGGACCCTAAGGGTGCCCACCCATGGAGCCACAGAACCAGTCTGCCTAACAAGCCTGGTCAAACTGCATATTCACTCCAAAAGTTATTACATTTCATCCCCCCGGGGAGGCCTTGACCTGTGGAATTCCTTTCGGAAATTCCTTCCTATCCCCCCTTTTGGGGGGACCTGAGGGACCTCTCCTGCCTCGGGAGGTCCTGACTGTGGACCTCCAAGAGGTCTCTGGAAAGTGATCAACTTCTCCTATCCACCCTCACGGGTGGGCCTGATGGGTCCTGGGGCCCCGGGTCTTACTGGAATCCGACGTGGTTGGGACCAGGTCCTCACCTGCCAAATCTCCTTTGAGTCCATCAGTAACAGCCGCCACAGGGCCAGTCTGAGGTGACCGGGAACCAGGCAGGAGACTGCCTGCCAAAGATTAGGCAGGGTGCACCTTCTCCATTACTAGGGCAGCACGGCTGGGCTTCCTGTTCAGGGAACCAAATGTTAGGGAGCCTGGACAGGATCCCAACAGAAGAACCAAGCAGCTCTGGGAGACCTTGGAGGATCCGAGGTTTATTTAACACTGGTGGGCTCAGAGGACAGCGTTCTCCAGAGGTCTGAGCCCCCAGCACAGGCAGGGAGGGTAATGTATACCCTTCTACCTCTGCATACTTGGTACTTTTTGGCACGCGGGGGAAGCTGGGTAGGGAAGAAGAACCTGGAAGGGCTTTGAGACAGGCACTGGAATTCCCGTATGGCTTTTCCCTCACCAATCTGAATAGAAGCAGGAAAGGAATTTGACAAAACTTGACATCGGTTCATGACAAAAATTTCCAACAAACTAGGAAGAGAAATGAAATTCCTCAATTTGAAGAAAAAAATTATGAAAAAAGTATTTGTACTATACTAAGTGGTGATACACTGAATGCCATCCACTGTCACAACCTCCATTAACATCATACTGGAGGTCCTGTATACTTTGGTACAGCATGAAAAATAAACAAAGGGCAAACACATTGGAAGGAAGTCAATAAAACTGCCTGTATTCATAGAAAATTTGATTGTCTATGTAGATGACCTTAAGGAATTTACCCCAGGGCACTTGGGTGGCTCAGTTGGTTAAGTGTCTGCCTTTGGCTCAGGTCATAATCCTGGGGTCCTGGGATCCAGTCCCACATCGGGCTCCCCGCTCAGTGGGGAGTCTGCTTGTCCCTCTCCCTCTGCCCCTCCTCCCTGTTCATGTTCTTGTTCTCTCATTCTCTCTCCCTCTCAAATAAATAAATAAAATCTTAAAAAAAAAAGAATTTACCCCGTTACTGGAATTAATAAATGAAGTTAGCAAATTCACAGATACAAGGTTGAAACAAGAATTGCATTTCTATACACGAGCAGCAAAAAATTGGAATATAAACATTAAAAATATTTTATTTACAACAGCATGAAAAAACATTACATACATGCAAGCACATTTAACAAATGATGCCTCCAAAATGATGATCTTCCAAATGAAGATCTCCACACTGAAAATTACAAAACACTGCTGAAAATCAAGGAGACTTAAACTAATGGAAATATATATCATGTTCACGAATCAGAAGACTCAATATTATTAATCTGTGTAATCTCCCCAAATCGATCTTCAGATTCAAAATTCCAGCAATTTTTTTGTAGATATGAAAAGTGGATTCTAAAATTTGTGTGAAAATGCACAGAACCTAAAATAGCCAAGACAATTTTGAAAAATAATAACAAATCTGGGAGCCAGTGTCCAATTTTCAAAACTTACTATAAAGCTATGGTAATCCAAACGATAGTAGTTTGAAAAAAAAAAAAAGATAGACATATAGATCAATGGAAAAGAACAGAGTCCAGAGATAAGCCCAAACATATACGCTCAATTGATTTTCAGCAAAGGTGCCAAGGCCATCCAAAGGGGAATGCCCTGTTTTTCTATTGCTGTATCACAAGTTAACACAAATTTAGCAGCTTAAAATAATATGGATTTAAGGGCACCTGGGTAACTCAGTCAGTTAAGAGTCTGCCTTTGGCTCACGTCATGATCTCAAGGTGCTGGGATCAAGCCTGGTGTGCAGCCCCACAACCAGCCCCACAACCAGCCCCGAGTAGGGCTCTGCACTCAGCAGGAAGTCTCTTGTCCCTCTGCCCCTCTTCCTACTCATACTCTCTCTCTCTAATAAATAAATCTTTTTCTAAAAATACGGATTTAGGGACACCTGGGTGGCTCAGTCAGTTGAGCCTCTGCCTTCGGCTCAGGTCATGATCCCAGGGTCTTGGGATCCAGTCCTACATCAGGCTCCTTGCTCACCAGGGAGCCTGCTTCTCTCTCTGCCTCTGCCTGCCACTCTGCCTGCTTGTGCATGTGCTCGCTCTCTCTCGCTCTCTCTCTCTCTCTCTTTGTGACAAATAAAATATTTTAAAAAATACGGATTTATTGTTCCACATATAATTATATACTTCACACAGTTACACAGGTCAGAAGCGCTGGCATGGTACACCTGGGTTCTCTGCTTGGGGTCTCAAAGTGCTCATAAAATCAAGTGTCCACCTAACTGCATTCTCATTTAGAACTTGGACTCCATTTCCAAGTTCATTCAGGGTGACAGAGGATTTCAGTTCCTTGCAGTGGTGAGGCTGGAGCCTTTAGTTCCTAAAGGCCACGCCCTCTTCTTTGCCGTGTGGTCCTTCAAGCCAATGAGAGAATCTCTTCTACTTTGGACCTCTTTCAAGGTCAGGTCAATGAAGGATAGTCTCCCTTTAGATTAACTCAAAGTCAACTGCTGAAAGCACTTAATTACTTCTGCAAAACCTTTTCTGCCATATAACATTGTATAATCACAGCAGTGATGGCCCACTCACAGATATATCTCTCTGTTGTATGTCTACATGTAATATAGAATTTACATAGAACTTATATACTATATGTAGATCTATAACTTACATAGATAATTTTTATATACTTATATTTACATTCCTATATACGTGAATACAAGTAAAGTGCAAAATGAAGACCAAACTTGAAAATCCCCTGACCAGACAAAACCATTGAAGCCATGTAAGTGAAACAATTTAGCTTATTCTACTAAATAAGCAAAACTTAACAGGCTACTTCTTGGAAATGTCTCTGAAAATCCTAAATGAAACTTAAGCTGTTAACCAAAGCTGACATAACTGTTTTAACCAATCCCCTCACACTGGGAAAACCCTCATGCTGTCCCCAAGCATTGGGAAAAATAAACAGCCTCTGTATTTTCACTGCATAGACTGTCCTATAACAATATACCCCTGGGCCTCATTCCACTGTGGGTCTGAGGGCTCCCAGTCAGCGGACTCTTCTTATATGCACCATAAACCCCTTGCTAAATACTATTATACTGATCTGGTGGTTCTGTGTATATATGCTCATTGAACCCCATGATATTTTATATATATACATATTACTTTTAAATACATTTGATTTTTAAAATGATACTACATGGGGTGCCTGGGTGGCTCAGTGGGTTAAAGCCTCTGCCTTCGGCTCAGGTCATGATCCCAGGGTCCTGGGATCAAACCCCGAATCGGGCTTTCTGCTCAGCAGGGAGCCTGCTTCCCCCTCTCTCTCTCTCTGCCTGCCTCTCTGCCTACTTGTGATCTCTATGTATCAAATAAAATAAATAAAATAACACCACACAGACCAAATAAAGCATGCTTGTTAACTGCGTGAGACTCACCTGCTACCAGTTTGCAAATTGAGTTAGAGGATCAAAGGTGGCAGGGAGCGGACTTCCCCAACCCTCCTGACCCCTTACATGTGGGCCAATTGCATTATAAGTTCTTAGGAACAGACTCTTTACTAGATGCAGGGGTGGAAGTGGCAGGGGGCAGGAGAAGGGGGACACCTGGGTGGCTCAGTCAGTTAAGCATCTGCCGTCGTCGGCTCAGGTCATGATCCTGGGATCAGGTCAGGTCCTGGGATCAAGCCCGCATTGGGCTTCCCGCTCAGTGGGGAGCCTGCTTCTCCCTCTGCCCCTCCCCCTGCTTGTGCTCACTCTCTCTCTCAAATAAAAAAAATTAAATCTTTAAAAAAGAGAGAGAGGGATGGGAGGAAGGAAGGAAGGAAACAGTGATTACCCATCGCCATCTTTCCCAACTCTTCCTTTGGTCCAGTAAAGGCCCCACTCCGGGCCCAGCATCCTATCTGGAGACTACTGTGGCTTGCAGTAGATGTAGTGGTGATAGCTCCCTTTGCCCAACGCTTGACTCCTTAGGCACCTAGGTCTGTGAGCCAGGCGTCCGCTGTACAAACAAGTGAATGCTCCACCTAATACCTCAGTAATGACAGGAATGTTCCCCGTACTCCTCAAATCTACCACCTCTTCCTGGACGCACAAGAAGACCATACTCCCAGTCTCCCTTGAGGTGGGATTGGGACCATGTGATTAAATCCTGGCCAATAAGAGGTAGGTGAGAAGAATGTACACCGCCTCTGGCATTGATCATAAAAAATAAAATCTGTGTATTTCCCTTTCTCTCTTCCTCTCCACAGCTCCTTCAGAGACCATGGGATCTAGCTGATAAGAGCTTTGGGATGGGAAGGACCCACATTCCACAGTTATTGCTTGGCAAAAGCTACCGAAAAGAACCATGCAACACACTTCTAGTTTTGTGTTAGCAAGAAATACAGGTTTACTGTTCTTAAACTCTGAGAATTGACAGTTGTTTGTTACAACAGCTAACCTAACTAATCCTTAATATAGGTACATTACACAGACTTTTGGGTGTCTTACCAACTTATATTATTTTGAAAAACATCAAAAGAAAAAAAGAAATGTTTGTCAGTTCTTGTTACTATTTATTTTTTTTTAATTTATTTATTTGAGAGAGAGACAGTGAGAGAGAGTATGAGCGAGGAGGTCAGAGAGAGAAGCAGACTCCCCATGGAGCTGGGAGCCCGATGCGGGACTCGATCCCAGGACTCCGGGATCATGACCTGAGCCGAAGGCAGTCGCTTAACCAACTGAGCCACCCAGGTGCCCCTCTTGTTACTATTTTTAAAAATAACAACAAAAATTCAAAAAAGACACACCCAATTACTAAATGGGCAAAAGACATGAACAGATATTTCACCAAAGATAGAGATGGCAAATAAAGTCATGGGAAAAACTATTTAGCACCAGTAGCCACTAGGAAATGCAAATGGAAACCAGAATGAGATATTACTATTAAAACAACTACAAGAAAAAAAATAGTGGTAACACCAAATTGTAGAAAGAAGGCAGAGATCTCTCATTCATCACTGGTGAGACTGTAAAGTGGTACTCTGGAAACTGTATCTACCAGTTTCTCACAAAAGTAAACACGCACTTAGCACGCAACCCAGCCCTCACCCTGTTGGACTTTCATTCCCGAGAAATGAAAACTGATACTCACACCAAAACCTGTACATGAATATTCACAGAACCTCTGCTCTTTAATGATGAAAAAGCTCTGATCTATCCATACGATGGGACACTAGGCAGCAATAAAAAGGAATGAACTGTTGATCCATGCAACAACCTGATGAATTTCAAGGGAATTATGCTAAATGGGAGGAAAAAATCTCAGAGTATGGACTATATATTTTCATTTATATCACCTTCTCAAAAAGGAAGGGACAGCTAAGTAGTTGCTTGGGGACAGAGAAAGGAAGAGGGGAGGAGGGGCATGAATACAAATTGGTGACACAGGGGAGTTCATTTGGGACAATGGATTTTTTTTAAGCTTTTTTGTTCCTGAGAACACCGTAAACATTACGAGGTATCTGATATTATCATTTCTTTGATAGAGCATTTTCCCTCATGACAATTATATGGTGATTTTTCCATGTACTTTTTCCTCTTCTGTACACACATTCCAGATATGCATCAAGCCATGTAACTAAAAGAAGAGAATATTATCTGAAAAACAACATGAAAAGGAGGATTTCATTCCCGGGCACACGTGGCCATTATTTTAATAAGGTATCTCTTCCATGGGAACCAGTCTTTATTTGCATGAACTCCGTAGCTGGTAGTGTTTTCTTGGGAAGCGAACATGAAGCCCATTCTTCCCAGTGACTTGTTTGTACGCCCCAGGATACAGCTACCAGCGTCTCCAAGCCCTGCATCTCGATTGTGGTGGGGGTTACCGAATCTCCAGCTGGCGTGGAATTGCACACAACTACACTTGCACGCGCACACAGGCACATGCGCACAGGCGCTCACAAAACTGCAAGTTTCAGCTTTGAGGACAAAGCTGATAGTCTAGTGAACAGTATTTACACCAGTGTCGCTTTCCTGGATTTTTATACCTCACTGCAGTCCTGTAAGATGTCACCATTGGGGGAAGCTGGGGCAAGCCTAGGAGGGACTTTATGTACAATGTTTGCAACATCCAGTGAATCATTTCAAAATTAAAAGTTAAGGGACGCCTGAGTGGCTCAGTTGGTTAAGCGGCTGCCTTCGGCTCAGGTCATGATCCCAGCGTCCTGGGATCGAGTCCCACATCGGGCTCCTTGCTCGGCAGGGAGCCTGCTCCTCCCTCTGCCTCTGCCTGCCTCTCTGTCTGCCTGTGCTCTCTCTCTATCTCTCTAATAAATAAATGAAATCTTAAAAAAAAATTAAAAGTTAAGAAAAAGGGGTGCCTGGGTGGCTCAGTGGGTTAAGCCTCTGCCTTCGGCTCAGGTCATGATCTCGGGGTCCTGGGATCGAGCCCCACATCGGGCTCTCTGCTCAGCCTGGAGCCTGCTTCTCCCTCTCTCTCTGCCTGCCTCTCTACTTGTGATCTCTCTCTCTGTCAAATAAATAAATAATAAAATCAAGAAAAGAAGGAAGGAAAGAAAGAAACACATGCAGAGATAATCCCAACCATCCCAAGCTCGTACTTGCTGGGCCTGTGGGTGCCGCACTAAGTGTTCTTAGTGTGACTCCTGCCTGCTCTGACAGGCCAGTGGCTCTCCTCTGGTTTCAATAACAGAGATGAGCTGCTATTTTTTTTTCTTCCTAGTAAGCTAGAATAGCAGCAATAATCCCCACCATCCAGGCATACTAAGCAAAGCTTTAGAAGCCAAGCTCTCCCACGGTGTCCTGCTAGAACACAGCAGTTTGGGTCCCTCTGCAGCATAAATGCTAACTGAACCCCTACTAAGTGCCAGGGATTATGCTCCATCCCAGGGCACGTCTGCTTTGAGTGACCCTATGCAGAACCTCGCAACGCTATAGGACTGAGCTCAGGGCTGGCAGGTGCAGGGCTGTCCCAGGTCTCTGGATGAACAGCTGGAGGATCTGTTCCTGGGGAAGACAGGAAGAGGAGCGGATGGGACCAGCAACAGCAAGAGCAAGTGCGGGATCCGACGGGATGTCAAATGGGCAAATCCAAAGCTCGAGGTTTAGAGATGCAAAGCTGAGGGCCATTCGTCTGCATGTGGTCCCAGAGTCAGGGCTGGAGAGCGGTACCTGGGATGGTTTGCAGTGACAGGGAAGGGGGCAGAGGAGTGAGGCTCAGTTTAAAGACTGTATCAGGAAGAAAGAGGCAGAAAGCTAGGCTAAGAAGGAGCAGCCAAGAAAGCAAAAGGAAACATAGCATTGAATCAGGGATGCCAGGAGGATGGAGAGTGTTGAGAAAGAGGAAATCTCCACGGAGGGTCTGTAGCCTATGAAATCCCACGGAGGATCTATGAGACTAGAAAGAAGAGCAAAGGTATGCCTATGAGTTGGAGACGCACTAGTCACCCTTATCACATGTACATATGGGGAGCACATGGCCTTGGGGCCTCTTGACCCATGATCACCTGATCATGCTGACCTGGGCCAGGGGCATGCACCATTGCCCTGCCAAGCAGTGTGGAGGGGAGCATTTAGAAAGTGGCTGCCTGCATGCCAGAAAGGGGACCCTCCCCTTGCATGCTTTGGTTACCTTGTAGGCCCCTTGGGCCCCCACCTACAGTATGTCTTTCCTGGGGGTACAGATATTCTGGGGGAAGGGGCCCCCACTCAAGGATCACTTTGGGCTGGGTCTACCAGTACCCATGGCCCCTTGGCTTCCATCTGAGAGTCACCAGTGTGACCGACCCCAGCTCCCAGCTCAGGGCAGGCATACCTAGCAGTTCGAGTTACAAGATGAGTCCCGTGGTTGGGACATTTGCTGGAAGTTCTAGGAGAGGGGCCCTCTCCATCCACTGGGCCGAGCAAGCCAGGAGTAGGAGCCAGAGCTCCAGAAGTCGCACGTGAGGAGCATGTGCCTAGGGAAGAAGTCTCAGAGAGGACAGGGGACTGAGAATATCCAAGGGACCAAGCCCCGCTGAACCAGGCTTTCCCATTCCTGGCAAGTTTCCCCACTTAAGCCCATCAGGCACAGGTCTCTGAGAATAAACTGACTCAAGCCTTATGTCCTTCCATTCAGGACCCCTCCCTGCTAGACTGGCCTCCCTGACCCAGGAGCTAGACCCAGTCTAGCCAGCCAGGCTCCGTCTGGACTCCCAGTGGCCACCAGCCACAACCCCACCCGAGAACAACAGATGTAATACCTGAGCACCCCACCTTGTTCTGAGGACCCGGTGGCCCCCCAGCCTGGTCCCCACCCCCACCCACTCCATCCCTTTTTCCCCAACCAAAAGTCTGGGAGACCCAGGAAAATGATGCCTCCCCCATGGGAGAATCTTCTCCCCAAGACTCTAATTTAGAGTCACGATAGTCAAGACACAGGTTGCTAGCCCCCTTCCACAAAATGCCTTGGCCTGTGAGTTCCCAAAGTAGGCAGTAAACTCTCCTCTGGGAATTTAAAGACACCCTTCCTGCTAATTCTTCAGGTCCTGAGTGATTTTTCACAGCTCACTAGAACCACCAGGATGGACTTGGTCTTCCTAAAGAGCCCTGTGCTTCCTTGGTCCGGGGAAGCACTCTAGCCTAATGAGTTTTCCTGGACCATAAACACACCCGCTGAGGGTTAAGAGTGGGGAATTAGCATTTACGGAGCATCCCTGTTTTAATAAGGCCAAGCAGGCGCTCATTCAGTGGAGCAGAGAGCAATGCCATCTGTAGGGGCTGAGGGCTGAGCCGATCAGGACACCCCACCTCTGTCTTCTCCTACAAGAACAGCACCTCTCCATTCTGCTTCTGCCACCCCTGCTGCCCTACACGGCCCCCGCTCCCAGCCCTGCTCCCAGGGTCATGTGGGCAGAAGTACCAACCTACCCTCCTTCTTAGAGCTGCATGGCCCAGGGACAAGGGTCCAAAGGCATCTCCAGGGAGCACCCACAGAAGGCCCAGAAGAGGCCCACTTACAGATCAACATGCCAGGCTTGCTGGCTGAGGCATCAGAACCTTCCATGAGCCAGGTCATGGGGGTGGACCCTGCTGCGGGACCCAGGAAATCTATCTATGTGGCCTCGTGCACTCCCATCCACGTTGCATGTTAACAGAGCGGGCAGCCACCAGGCGCTGTCCCTCCAGCTCAGAGCTCAGGCCTGGGAGCAGCCTCCCAGGAGGGCCCAGGGTAAGCCATGAGGACCCGGGATAATCAGCCTGCTCTGGGAAATCTGGGGACCTCCGGCTCATTTGTGGTGTGAGTCCTGGACCCAGAGCAGCCACTCGCAAGACCTCACCCTCATAGGGGCCACCCTGTGGACTGGTAGCACCATGTTTTTCTCCTGCTAGCCACCTCACCACCACCATTGGCCCCTGCTTCCTCTGAGCTGGCTGGGGAACCATGCTCTGGAAAGCAAGCCATATTCCCTGTGTACGTTAAACCCACAGCCAGCAGCCGGAGTCTGTGTGCGTGCCTGTCACAGAGCAAACAGCTCTTGCCTCTTGGGCCTTTTGCCAGCCTTTGATTCATGCAACTCAGAAAATAAGACCTATTTTCATGCAGTTTTGCCACATTTATTAAGGAGAAATGTGTTTAATTGGCTCAAGCCTGTCTTCCCGCAAACCGGGCAGCGGCTCAGGCTCGGCCGATCTGTTCCTCCAAATTGATCTCAGTCTTTCCTGGGTCCAGGTCAAAAGCTCTCAACCCACTCAGACAATTAAAAAAAAAAAAAAAAGTAACCAGAACGCTCGGCCTCCAAGTGACCGCTTCTGGGAGAGCATTCCTTCCCAGTCTTGCTTCGGAGCCCTTCCCCCCACCATCTTGTTTCCATAATCCTGAGGCTCAGGCAATTAAAATAAAATATCCTTATAGTCTCTAGATGTTTACTAGACCAGCTGGTAATGAGCTAGGCAGGATCTTCTCTATTACATAAAGGAAAAGAACAAAGAATTAGGAATATGGAAGACATTCAAATGTCTTAATTAGTTCTTCCATCTGTAAAGTTTCTCCATCACTAACAGCCGCCCTCAGAGGCCTATCTTGGGAAGACCATGGTCCCCAAAGGCCCAGTGTGGACGGCATCGGCATCCGAGAAGCCCCAGCTCTAGTTCCCAGCCCCATCGCAGATCCACCCACGGGAATCATGGGACCCTGGGGCAGTGGGGGCTGGCAGGGCCCCCTGGCTGGGCTGGAGCTCTGCGTGGTGAACTCTATCTAGGGAGGGGAGAAGACCAGCAGGGCCCTCGAACGGATGTGGTTGGGGATGAGCAAGAGCCCAGGGCCCTGGGCGGCTCCTGGATGGGTCGTCGGCTGCTTCTCTGCCACACCAGTGGCGAGCACTAAGCCTGCTTCCAGAAACTTCTCCAGCTCTGGATTTTGCCTCACCCTCCCCAAAGGCCTATTTCGATTTCCTTTCAGCCTCCCCTGAAGACTGAGCATTGGAAAAGCCAAGGGATGGACTGCCGTTGACCTTGGGGCCATCCTGGACCCCGCCAGGCTGGGTGGCCGGGCCGGGATTGTACATGGGCGGGGACGTGATGGTGGGAAGGAAAGATATTGAGCAAGGTAGAAGAGTTGGGCTGAGCATCTGGCCTTCATGGTGATGTCATCGCAGACAGCTTCCTCATAAGCAGAGCCCTGTGGCCTGAGTCTTGCCCTGTGCCAATACTCCACCACATTTGCCCTCTTTACAGGTGACGACAGCCAGGCACAGAGAGGAAAACATGGACGTCAACCAGCCTGTGGACAGAGGAGCCAGGATTTGAACCCTGGTCTCCCTGAGTCCTGGGAGCTCTGTGCCACACACACACCTTCGGCCTCCTTCAACCAGCAACCATCATCAGCCTCCTAGACCTGTGGCCCAGGCATGCTGGCCTTTGTGGGGCTGCCCTAAACCCACTGCTGTGCTCACCCATCCCCTCTGACTGCAGGCCCCACCTCCCCCACCCTGGGATCTGCAGCCCAGGAGCAGAAGTGGGCCTGCCTCTCAGCCTCCGAGCTCAGAACCCAGCACTGGCCAGACACAGAGCTCAGGCTCAGTCAGTCCGGGCTGAACTCAACTGCAGGCAGGTTGGAAACTATTTTAAACGAAACGACATCAGATGGCTCTTTTAAAAGCCACGAATGAGAGAGGAAGAGAGCAAATGGGACGAGTGTGGAGCTCCCAGCATGTCCAATTTAATGGTTCAAGAAGTTTCTACTATTGAAAAATAATTCTTTCCTATCAAGCATCTCGGTCGAATGTTGGACAGAGCCCTCTATACTGGGCCTGGCCACTTCCCTGCCCTTATGAGTCTTCTGTCTGAAAGCTTTCAAAGAAAACTTGTAATATACTGGGCCCTGGGGGACAAGTCCCTCACTAGCCAAGTTTCCCGAAGACCTGAGGCTTTTGGGATCCAAACTTCATTTTGATTCAACTGACATGCCGCGTGTCTACAAGGAGAATCAGACGGTGCCCTTGCCTCGGAGGAGCTCACTGGAGAAGGCTCAGCATCACACAGTTACAGGAGCTGTGGTCAGCACCCGGCTAGACATTCTCGTGGGAACTGCTGCAGGCAGGGGAGGGAGTTAGCTCCCACCGTGAGCACTGTGAGGAGGACGGGGTGGAGAGGGGTGGTTCCAGAGAGGGCATTTGCCCTGTTCTTGAAGAAGGAGAATTTATAAGGTCAGCAAGACAGAATACTCCACGTACAGGGAACGGCACAAGCAAGGCCCAGAGCACAGGCAACGACAGGCATGATGAGGGCAAAGGGAAGAAGGAAGCATGTCTGGGAAGGAGCATGGAACAGGCGGGAAAGGAGCAGGCGCTGGAAGGAGACTCCAAACTAACATCAGTCCTACGGACAGATAGACAGATGTGAAGGAGGCCGGCTCGAGATCCTTTGAGCTCCTGCTCCCGTTCACCCTACACCGCAATGCTTTTGTGTTTCTCTCATCTGCTCATATGGGTTGTTTGTTTGTTTTTTTTTCCTTTTCTGTTCCCTCTTCCAATTGAAGTTTCTAGCACCCACCCCTTCATCCAACACGAAGGAAATGGCAGAGGGCAGCAGAGGGCAGCAAGGACAGCTGAGGATGGAAACAATTTTTCCTTAGAAATATATTGAATTAAAAATCGCTGATCAACGCTGCTCCCTCTCTTGGCTCTGCTGTCTGGGGTGGTCCCAGCCCCTACTCTTGTGGCCCCCTCAGGCCCCCTCCCCTGTGGATGCTTTCATTCACCTCCCTCTGTTCCCTCCGACTGGAGGGACCCCACATCCTGCCAGGAGCCTGACTACTCTGAGCTCCCTCGGAGGCACAAGGGGTCAACAGGTGTGGAACATTCCAGAGCCCAAAGAGGCAGGCTCAGTGGCATCATCTGGCCCCCTGCAGATTCTCCCCAGGCTCTGGCCAGCCAGGCCTGGGTGGATGTCCCCTGATCCTCATCCCCTGGACTCCCAGACCCTGCCATGACTGAGGCTAGGCACTGGTCTGCTTTCTCCAGGGAGCCCCAGAACGGGGACCTCTATGGTGGTCCTCCAGAGCAAGTGGGAGGCCAGATCCTCGGTGCCAAGACAGCCCCACGGAGCTGTGCCAGGCAAGACTGAGAGCTCAAGCCCCCGCAAGGCCACCCACGTTCAGGAGCGGGAGCCCAGACGGCTCCACACAGGGCGGACCGGCCTGAGCTGGGGCCTCATCTTCTGATTGGGGGAGCTTCTGCTCAGGCTGATAGGAGCCAGGCAGGGAAAGGGGCACCGAGCAGGCGGGTCCAGCAGCCTCAGCCAGGCCCTGGCTGAAGCTCCCTGGGCCCAGGGCCCAGGACTGGCCCCAGGGTGGGAGACCAGGTCGGGCTGACGCTAGGGGCGAGGGGTTCTCCCTGGGCGGCCCATGGCAGAGGTGGAGACGGCAGCTGGCCCTGGCTGGAGGTTCAGGGCCAGGGAGCCAGACCCCAACCCCAGTGCAGGGCCCAGTGCTTGGCCTGGGCCCACCCCTGAGGTCACCATCCAGGACACGGCCAGCAGCTGAAGATGTGACAGCAGCACTCTTCCCGGCAGCACAAGCAAGTCAGAGTTTCCCAGGCCCGGCTCAGCTGCTCGAGGCCAGGAGAGGCCGGCCCCAGCCCTGCAAAGAAGGAGGGGAGTTGTTTCACTTACAATGGAAAAAAACAACACCCAAAGGAACGGGACAGTCCGCCAGGTCTGCAATAACCGTCCTGTCTTCTGGGCTGGCCAGCACCCAGCAGTCAGAGGCTCCGGGCGCAGGGGCC
>RCUC01122261.1:0-13484 GCA_003697995.1 Taxidea taxus jeffersonii | reverse complement strand
AAAAATAGTACTCTGAATTTAATTTAATCAAAATAATTTGTTGAAAAAATCTGAAGGATGTAATTAAATGATGTAATAGAAATAAAACATAAGAATAGAGGAAGGAAGAAAATCTTTTAAAATGGGTTAGAGTATATAAAAATATTCTGTAAATAATTTGGTAAAAATAATAAATCTTTGTGCAGCTAAGCAGTATTCATGTTGAGTAGATCGATGTATCAACTAAGAGAAGTACTTTGATATTTCTTTCTTGACAAATAGTAAACTGTTTTTTCATACTTACATTTTTCTAAAATAGGTAAATTTTTATTTCCCCTAATATTCTTCAGATATTTTAATCTATGTATCCAAAGCCTCTTAAAGATTAGTTATTATTGTGTAAATTAAAAAATGGAAAAAAAACCATACAACATGAATTTGAATAAAAATGTTTGTAAATTATAAACAATTAGTAGAATTCGTGCCAATTTTTGTGAAGTTCACATATATCAGTAGTAGTGTGGATGACCGTGTTTTCATTTTCCCATCCTCTGTGCTTATGTTGTTTTTTGCATTTTGGTTGCCCTGGCAGTCTCTTGATGACTAAGTATGTGTTTGCATATTATTTTAAAACAGATTCACCTTTACTCTCTGAAAGCCTTTACCAACTTGAAGAGCTAGACATCATGTTTTTGTTGTCTAGTCCCAAGTTCACAGTGATCACTTATTCTTCCAATTTCACTGTGTATTGTCTACATTATTCATTAGAGAGTTCTCACTAGGCTTTCAAATCCTTTATGTGTCTCAAACAGATTGACCACGATACAATGAAAGCAGTAGTGCTGGCAGATAGATTTCAGATCTAAATCCAGCCAGAGCTGGATTAATACCCCAATTTACTTATCCACAAAGTTATCTTTCAATAAATCTCAAGTGGTACATCTGTTATTAAGACCTCCCTGTGGAATCTCTCCCTTTTAAGAAGTCAATTGTTGATACAATGTCAGGAATTAAATATTACTTTAATATAAATATATTTTAGGGGCGTCTGGGTGGCTTGGTGGGTTAAAGCCTCTGCCTTCAGCTCGGGTCATGATTCCAGGGTCCTGGGATCAAGCCCCGCATCAGGATCTCTACTCAGCAGGGAGCCTGCTTCCCTTCCTTTCTCTCTGCCTGCCTCTCTGCCTACTTGTGATCTCTGTCTGTCAAATAAATAAATCTTTAAAAAATATATATAAATATATTTTAGATAAATGAAAAATTGCTAGAAGAAAAAAAGAAGATAATAGATAACACTCATAGCCCAATATCCAAAGATGACATAGAATATTTTGATTTGTAATTTTATTTTCCATGTGTTCCTTCCGATTTTTAAGCTCAGCAATGTCACACTCCATCAACTAGATAAATCATAACTCATATAAATAACTGCTTATTGTTGAACAAAATCTGTTTCTGTTCTTGGAGTTCCTAGTCTTATATGATTCCTATTTTCTTCTGCTATCGCTCACTTATTCTTACTTTTTATATCCAAGACTTGCCCAGTCTTGAACAGGCCAACTTCAGTTCTGTATTAGGGTGCCATATTGCCATTTCCTCTGCAGTAACTTCCAGCAGATGTTCACCAAGCTTGTTCCCTTACTGTATTTAGATCTCTGACCAGATGTCTCATTATTTCAGAGGTCTTTCATCACTGTGCAATTTTAGAGTAGCAAACCCATCAACTATCTATTCTCTTTCATTAATTTGCTCATATGCTTTGCCTAATCTTTATGAGAGCAGAAACCAGATCCACTGCTGTATTCCTATTACCTAAAACAGCTGCTGGCACAGAGTTGTTGTTCAATCAATAGTTACTGAAGGGGCTCTTGGGTGGCTCAGTTGGTTAAGTGTCTGCCTTCAGCTTAGGTGAAGTTCCTAGCATCCTGGGGTCAAGCCCCACGTTGGGCTCCCTTTTCAGCAGGGAGTCTGCTTCTCCCCTTCCCTCTGCCCTTCCCCACCCCCATTTGTTCTCTCTCTCTCAAATAAATAAGTAAAATCTTTAGTAGATTAATAAATAGTTACTGAAGAATAAATGAATATGTTTGTATATATTTTTTGTTTTCTTTATTTGTGTAGGCTTTGTTTCTCTAACTAAATTTTAAGGAAGTTGTCTTACATTCTTTATGCATCTTACATAGTGTCTTATATTCTTATGCCTCTCCTCCCATACATGGAAGAATGGCTTGACAAGGCAAAATATTTAACATGGCATAGTTTCAATCAGTAATTAATATTTTTAAAAACTTTTCTTTACAAACTCTGCATTTCCTTTTATAACTATAATGATTAATTTAAAAAATACAAACAACAACAAAACTTTATACCTTAGAAGAAGCAAAGAGATGAGAAAGAGCAGTAGTTGGAAATGAGAGATATGTCTGAGTGTCTTCTTCTATACCTTCTGAAAGTCACCAGATAATTTTTTTTTAGGAAAGTTGAATGACGTACCAGCTAAGCAAATGAAGCATTAAATTGTCAGAGGGTGCCCATCACTGAAAGAACACTCGGCCGTATGGATGAATTGACTACATTAGTTTGGACATTTTACGATGGAGATATATCAATTCATCATCTTCCAAGGTGAATGGTATTTGTTGGGAAAATCTTAAACACAATCATATTTATCACCTTGGTAGGAATTTGATGATGAGATATAAGTTTAACATAAAACAGGGAGTAAAAGAAAGAATACTATTTTAATAGCTTGTAAATCAAGGAACAAATTATATAATTCTCTTATGTTGACAAAATTAAACCTTAATAATATATTTTAAAATTGCCTAAATTGTACTTCATTTAAAAAATATGGAATATAACAAGTTACTGCTTGTTACAGATGATTTTATAAGGAATGGATTCACTTACATAAGGAATACATTTGAAATAACTGGTTTGCTTTTGAGCATGTATTCTTCTGGTTTTAGCTAGTTTTGTTCCACATAAAGTCATGTAGAGTGATATACTGCTTTTTGGATTAAGTGGGAGGTTTGTTTTGTTTTGTTTTTGTTTTCCAATAAATCTAGACTAAGTGGAGCTAGTAGAGCAAATGATCAGCTAAGATGCCTAGCATGGTATCAGGTACTTCACAGACAGTAACTTTGTGGAGGAAGAATACTATATAAATAAAAATCCTGTGGAATGTAAATCAGGGATCCTGGTTCTTTTAGAATTCGGTTTTCTCATCTATAATGTGAAAACCTAGTAAATAATTTGTAAGTTTAGTATTCTAACATTTTATCTTTTATAGATTCTTTCCTCAAGTAGTCATTGTCCCAACAGACCTCAAGATTTTATAGGTAATCATTGTTTATGAAACTTGTGTAGGCTTCCCTGATTTTCATTTATTTTATTGTTTAACTTATGATGATTAGTGAATTTAAATAAGATGAAAGCAATAGCCAAATATAAGCATAGGAGACACTAGGTGATGTTACCTACAAAGTTATAAAACAGCTTTAATTTTTATAGTAATTAATGACCAATAAGGATGAAATGAAATACTCTCTCTTGATTGGTTAAAAATAAATCTGAAGGAAATATGCTGTAAATAAACTCTTGCTGGAAAAAGATTTGTTTCTCTTTTTGTTTTAGTGACATTGTACCTATTTTTGTCAATACTAGTAATTTATTTTGCAGTTAGAAAGAAGAAATAAAATGAACCTTGGTTGTTTCCCATATTCTTTGGCTCATCTCTGTCTACCTTGTCTGGCACATGGGCATTCATGATGAAAAATTCCAGAGCAGACATAGTGATCAGAGGCACCTTCAGAAACTATTGTTTCAGGAAAAGCTTGTGTGCTTTCGTGAGATTTAAGCTTGTGCACATTGGGCAAAACTCACAAAACTCAATCCCAAGGTTTATTTTAAATGTACTTTATGAACATACTTAGTGAATTTAAAGGTACTTTGTGAAACTAGCGAAAAAGAACCACCTTCCTTTCAAAAGAAAATCTGATTTAACAGAACAGCAGCAAGGCCATTTTAGAGTATATATTTTTGCCTAGATCTAATTTGTACACATGATCTGCCTGTGTGAACAAAACTATCAGAAAAACATGGTGAAAAATTTGCTCTGGATTCAAAATCCTGACATTTTAAAAATCCTGCCTAAATTTATAAAATCTAGTTGTCTTAGTTTTCAAAAGAAGGCTAAGATTATTATTTTGAACCATTTGAAAATAAAGTCATAGAAGGCTTAGTAATTTTTCTGAGGATATTCAAGGAAAGTCATGGGAGACAGAGTTTAATGTGTTTGTCTTTGGTTTTGTTTTGGTTTTGTATAATGAACATATTTTGTTCTCTTTTAACTACATGGATGCCAGTATAAGCATATCAGAAATGACAAAAATTAAAAATAAAATAAATAAATGTACAATCCTTTCTAAATATCAATCTTTGATATATTTTAATGAATTATTATAATTTTTATTGAAATGTGACTTTTAATTTCTTACCTTAACACTTATGTCAATATCCATTTTCCGACAAATAGGTACCTATTTACATGCTGTTTGAAATGTTTGCAATTGGCCCACTGAATTTTTGGGTGAAACCAGGAAATCTCTATTCAGGGTATCAATTCAAGTCAACAAATTGTTGGGGTCTCCCTTACCCTACACATTTCGTAATAAACATCTTTTCCTCAGAGAAACCATCCCTGTCACAACTTCAGTGTGGTATCCTCTCTCTGTACCTTGGGTCCCTATCACTGGCTACTTTGTATGGTATATTATTTGTGCCTTCTTTTCTTAGGGTCTCCCTTTCCCACTGAACTATTATTTTTATTGGATCAGAGACCATATGCCTGTTGTTTACTATTTTATATGAAGTAATTAGCATAGTACTGGGCACTTAGTAGAAGGTAACTAAGTGCCATTTTTGTGTTTGTTTGTTTTGAATGAAAGTATGTTGAACAAACATTTGCTATAGTCTATCAGCAAGGGAGAATTCCAGATGATTCTCTGCTAAAATTTGGTGGAGGTGGTGGATTAGTCATTAAAATAATAGAATGAAAATAAATCATAAAACAGGTTGCAAAAAGTATGTTCAAGATGAATTGTATTATCTTCAGAAGTTGTATTTGGAACAAGGAAATGTTCACTATTAACACTCTATTCAGGAATTCCAGGGCACAATGTTTCTGCATGCTCTTGTTTTAAAATATGAGCCTGTTGCTTTTCGTTTCATGTATACAGTTAATGGCCTCTAAATCACTCAGTGGATAATAAGAACCTAAAACATAAACTTGCAAGAACACTTTGAAATATTAACATAGTTAATTGGATTTATAGTATCATTTGCTATGATAAAGAGCAAACAGAAAAGCTTTTCCTCTTTTTTCATTCTTATATTACACTAGAAAAGACCTTTCAAAATTATCTAAATGATAATATCTGTCTATTAGCATTTTTAGGAAAAGGAAAAGAAAAATAACACTCAGATAAGGATATATGATATATAGGATTTAATTATGTGAGTAAATGGATGTGCTCTGTGAATTTAAACCCATAATTAACAACAAATGGGGCTTTCATTTCCCCACGAATTCAATCTGTCTAGTAACTAGATTTTTAGGGCAGACCAAGTCTTTTAGGTTTGGAGAGTAGAAGTCAAAGCCCCATCATAATACATTTGCTTTTGATATTATTTATTTAAGTACTCTGACAGAGGTGGCTAAACTGCACTTCACTAGTCAAACACTTCTCTTTCAGATATTATTAACATGTTTAGCTGCAAATGATTGCATCCTATATTGGTTTAGACTGTTTGCTTAACAAAATTGAATGAAAATGATTTCTCAACTTGAATATTTAAAATACAAATACCAATGGAAATTTCATTTTTTCTTGGCAATTTTTTTGTTAAATTTTATTTATTTATGTGAGAGCGAGAGAGCACAAGAAGAGGGAGGAGCAGAGAGAAAAGCATACTACCCACTGAGCAGGCAGTCTGATGTAGGGCTCATTCCCAGGACTCCAGGATCATGACCTGAGCTGAGGGCAGACACAACAAACTGAGCCACCCAGATGCCCCTTCTTGGCAATTTTCAAATAAATTTTGGCTTTAAACTGGATTCCTCCCTATCAGGAACATATTGCAAAGAAATAGTGACTCTCTCATGGTACAAAACACGAGTCAAATCCATGACTTGGATAAGACATGTGTCTTACCATATTTGCAGTGATGTGATCTTATTTAGAAAAAGCCAGGAGATAAAACTGATAATGCAAAGGTTAGCCCACTTTTACCACTCTCAGAGAACTAAGTTTTCTTACCAGAGTGGGTTTATGGATATGATTCAAGATGTGAAATTTTTACGTTATCTTTGCAGCACCATGAATTGCAACCAGTATAGTTGAAAGAGTTGAAGCTTTAAGAGTTCTTGTTGCTCCGGAAGTTTTATTTGCTGTCCTTTTGTTGTTGTTCTGCATTTTAGCCCTGAGTATGGCCCAGTAGGCTCAGTAGTGTGTGTGTGTGTGTTTGTGTGTGTGTGTGTATAAAAGAGTTAAAACAGGTGGATAAAGCCTAATGTGTCTCTAGACATCAAGGTAGAAGAGCTCCTGCTGGGCTTTGGGATAGACTTTTGAAAAACCACTCAATCCACTTCAATATATTTCTATGTGTCTGCCACATTTTCCAGCTATAAAAATAGGTAAATAAATGGTTGATTAGGGCAAAAGAGTTAGGAAACTTTTGAAGTCAGAGATTAAATCATCTATAATACACATTACAATTCCAAACATCTAGTACCGCTGCATACCATATATAGTGAGTGTTAGATAATTACTGTAAATAGTTTTAATACACAAATTTGAAGATATATTAAAGCACATTTTAAAAATACCTTCATATGTTAATTGTACTTGTTTGTTTGGTATCTTATACAATTAAATATATTGATTACATGTAAGATGACAGAGTACAGTATATGGTCAATTTAATCTCCTCATTTTTGATGATACTAAGTGTGATTTGGAAGTAAGAAAGGAGAGAAGGGAGATGAGACCAGGAGACATTTCACTGGTACCATTGCCAGTGTTACTGACTTATTAATTAGGGAAGGAGAAGAGAAGAGCCCTGACTGCTTATTTTACAAAGTATATGACACCCCTGCACTTCTTAAGACATCACTTTCATGTTCAATCTGGATTAATCGTTTCCTAAAATCAGTTTAATTACACTATTCAATGCACCATTTAATAAATAGAAACAATCTTACTTGATTTTGTTCTTAAACTCAAATTGTCCTAAGGACACTAAAATCAAGTAATTTATATAATAAAAATTAAAAGGTTCTGAAACTTGTATTATCAAGTTACTTTATGTAAGTATACACTTCTGTAGAAATTAATATTGCAGTTAATGAAAAATAAGCAGGATTTCTGAACACGATAAGTAGACAGCTGATAGACTACTAAATGCATAATTCAGCCTCATTTTACCTCAAATATTTATAAAGATAGATAAGTAGAACTGTTATATGAAGGGAAGCATAATTCGAAAAGCAATTATACAGGTGAATGCTTATTTTTTTTTTCATAAAGTATAAAGCTAAGGATTTAACATTTAGATGGAAGGCAGTTTTTCATCACTATTTTTTATTAGTATATTGATGACTCAGAGAAAAAATAATCTCTAGGAAATTCTGTAAGTGATATATGAAATGCTATTTTTGCAAGACCAGATAACTATAGCAAATGAAGCTTCTAGTATTTAAAAATGATATGAACTCAGGAAGTCTAAGATAGAAGTATAGGAAGGTCCTGAACTCACCTCTTCACATGGACACATCAAATCTCACCTCCTCCCATGGGCACACCAAACCTACAGCCACATATGGAACAATTCTCTCAGAAAAAGAATGAACACCAGCTGAAGAGTTTTTTCACAACAAAGAATAAAATGGTCACATCAAGATGAGTAGAAAGGAAGAATTGTGGTCCTGTTAAAAGTCCATCCCCACACAGTGAAAAGGATCTCACCAGTTTGGATCTTCTCCCTGAAGAGCGGGGATGTGGTGCCTCTCACATCAGGCACCCAGTCCTTGGACCTACACCAGAGAGACATTGGTTCTGAGAACCAATGGTGTTTATGTCTAGGAGACCCAAAGGACTGTAGGGATTTGAGATGCTCCTTTTACAGGGCTTGCATGAAGACTTTCTTGCTCCAGCACCTAATACAAAAACAGATCTTCAAAAAATACCTAGATAATATGTAAGGAAGATTCATTTTATAATCATAAATCATCTGCTGGAGGGGCAGAGTCCAGTCAGGATTTTCTCCAAGGATATAGTCAGTGGATGCCATTTTGCACTCCCCCTCTATCTTGCTAGCACTGGGAGACATGTACAGACACAGTTGTCTCTTGCCGCCTCCATAAAGTCAGCAAACAAGGGTAGTCCACACTGCCAAGAGGCCATCCCTTGATCACTTGGCCCTGGCCAGGGTATCTTGTTTTCTATGCCCCACAGGTCTGTGATAATTGGAAAAACAAAACAAAACAAAACAAAAACAGAAACAAACACAAACACAAACATAAACAAAAAAAGCCAATTCTTGTCAGACCATACTCGGGGCTTTGCACAGACAGCAGGCTAACACACACACACACACACACACACACACACACACACCCATCTGCCAGTGAAAAGTTCTATTTATTAGCCCTGGAACTTCATACTATAGAACAGGCTTCAGGTTTACCATTGATCGGGAGACTATGGATGGACTCTCAGGGAAAGGTGACAGGAAGACACCATCTTTGCACCCTTCTTTGGCCTCACTAGAGCTTGTTGGTACCTTCAAAAAGAGCTTATATACTCACTTTATGCCTGATTTCTATAACTCTCTCCCAAGGAATCTCTCCCAGATCTCAGATTTGGAGGCTAGCAGGGTTTATGATTGTGATCTTACAAGGCTGTGTATATATCTGCATACCTTAGAAGTTGTAGCCTCAGGATTTCAATTAGCCCAAAATTATATGCTTACTGAGATCCCTTCTTTTGGAATATTGGTAGGTGTTGGCATACCCTCAACAACTAGGCCCTATCAAGAATAAACCAGGCTACTTAAACAATCATAAAAGTTTGAGGGATAATCAACAGCTAGGGTAAGGTGGAATGATGAGTTTGATCTCTGAGGTAAGGCCACACCCTCAAGACTGGCTGAGGCTGCTATTTCACCTAATACACAGCAACAAATGCAGATAGTCAAACAAAATGAAAAAAGAATATGTCCCAAGTTTTTTAAAAAAAAAAAAGCCTCATAAAAATACTTTACTGAAATAGAGATAAATTATCTACCTGGTAAAGAGTTCAAAGTAATGGTCATAAAGATGCTCACTGAACCATGGAGAAGAATGGAGGAACAAAATAAGCACTTCAACAAAGAGAAAAATGTAAAAAAACAGCAAATAGAAGTCGTAGAGTTGGAGTGTACAATAATGAAGAATACACCAGAGGGGATAAAAAAAACAAACTAGACGAAGCAGAATTAAAAACCAGTGACATGGAAGACAGGCTGGTGGAACTCAAACAAAACAACAAAAGGAAAAAAAAAAAGTGAAGATAGTTTTAAGGGACTTAGGGGTCAAAAGCAGAATAACGTTTGCAGTATAAGAGATGCATAAGAAGAAGAAAGAAAGGGAAAGAACCGTTATTTGAAGAAAAAGTGGCTGAAAACTTCCCTAATATGGGGAAAGAAATAGACTGTAGGTTCAGGAAGCACAGGGAGTTCCAAATAAGATAAACCCAAAGAAGGTTTATACATACAATTACACATACCAAGACACATTAAATTAAAGCATTTTAAAAATTAAAGATAAATAATCTTAAAAACATCAAGATAAAGACAAATTGTTATGCACAAGGGAACCCCTAGAAGACTATCAGCTAATTTTGTGGGCAGAAACTTTGAAGGCCAGAAGGGAGTGGTGCAATTTATTCAAAATGCTGAATTAAAACAAAACAAAACAAAATCTTCCAACCAAGAATATTCTGTCTGGCAAGGATATTATTCAGAATTGAAGGAGAAATAGATATTTTTCCAGACAAGCAAAAGCTAAAGGAGTTCCTCATCACAAAATCATCCTTATGAGAAATGTTAAAGGTACTTCTTTAAGCAGAAAAGAAAGGTTAGCAACTAGTAACAAGAAAAAAAAAATATGAAAGTAAAAATCTCATTGGTAAATGTAAATGCAGAGTAAAGGTAGTGGGTTAATTACTTATAAATGTAGTATGAAGGTTAAAGACAAAACTAGTAAAATTAATTATAACTATAATAATTTATTAAGGTATAAATAAAATAAAAAGATGTAAAATATGACATAAAAATATAAAATGGTGGGTGCTAAAAATGTAGAGTTTTAGAATGTGTTCAAACTTAAGATACATTAAAAGGAACATTCTCCATCATCAAGTGGGATTTATTTTAGGAATGCAAGGATGGTTCAGCATCCAAAAATGAATTGCTGTGATATGCCACATTAAAAAATAAAGTAACAATCATATGACCATCTGAATAGGTACAGAAATACCATTTGACACAATTAGATATTTATTTATGATAAAAACACTCAAGAAATTGGGTATAAGGTGAACATAACCCAACATAATAAAAAACATATATTAAGAGCCCATAGCTAGCATCATATTCAGCCTGGAAAATTAGAAAGAATTTTCTCTAAGATCAGAAAAGAGAGAATGTCCACTCTTGCCACTTTTATTCAACATAGTGTTAGAAGTCCTAGCCAGAACAATTAGGCAAGAAAACAAAATAAGATTTATCCAAATTGGAAAGAAAAAAGTAAAGTTGTTGGTATTTGTGGTCAATGTTATTTTATATATAGAAGACCCTAACAATTCCACCAAACACTCTTAGAACCAATAGACACATTCAATAAAGTTGCAAAGTACAAAATCTATATACAAAAATCTGTTGTGTATCTATACACTAACAGCAAACTATCAGAAAGAGAAATTAAGAAAATAATCCCATTTCCAATTGTATCAAAAGGATAAAAATGCCTTGGGATAATTTTAACCTAAGAGGTGAAAAACTTTGACCCTAAAAACTATAAGACATTGATAAGATAAACTAAGAGGACACAAGTAAATGGAAACAGATCCCATCCCCATTGGTTGGAAGAATTAACATTGTTAAAATATCTATACTCATAGAAGCAACCTACAGATCAGTGCAATCCATATCAAAATTCCAATGGCATTTTTCAACAAAATAGAACAAGCAATTCTAAAATTTGTGTAGAACGACAAACGACTCCATATACTCAAAACAACCTTGAGAAAGAATAAATCTGTAGCCATCACACTCTCTGATTTAAAACAATACTACAAACTATAGTGATCAAAATAACAGCGTGGTAATGACACAAAAACAGATCAATGGAAGGGAATAGAGAGCCTAAAAATAAACAAATGCATATATAGTCAATTAATTTTTGACAGAGGAGGCAAGAATATAAAATGAGGGATGGAATGACTCTTCAATAAATGATACTGGGAAAACTGGGCAGTCATATGCATAAGAAAGAAATTAAACCACTTCCTTACACCAAACCCCAAAAGTAACTCAAATGGGTTAAAGACTTGAATGAATGCAATATGTGAAACTTAAACTCCTAGAAAAAAACAAAACAAAACAAAACAAAAAACAGAAAACAGGGGCACCTGGGTGGCTCAGTGGGTTAAGCCTCTGCCTTCAGCTCAGGTCATGATCTCAGAGTCCTGGGATCGAGCCCCATATTGGGCTCTCTGATCAGTGGGGAGCCTGCTTCCTCCTCTCTCTGCCTACTTGTGATCTCTCTCTCTGTGAAATAAATAAAAAAAAACAAAAATGAAAACAAAAACAAAACAAAAAAACAAACAAACAAACAAACAAACAAAAAACCAGAAAACAAAAAACAAAAGTGGTAGCTCCTTGGCATTAGTCTTGGCGTTTAATTGTCAGATCTGACTCTAAAAGCAAAGGCAACAAAAGTGAGAATAAACAAACGGGATTGCATCAAACTAAAAAGTTTATGCACAGCAAAGAAAACCATCAACAAAATGAAAAGGCAATCTACTGAATGGGAGAAAATATTTGCACATCATATATTTGATAAGGGGTTAATATTACAAAATACATAAAGAATTCAAACAACTCAATAGCAAATCCAAGCAATCCTATTAAAAATGGACACATGATATAAGTAGGTATTTTCTGAAGAAGACATAGAGATGGCCAACAGGCGTATGAAAGGACTGCTCAACATCACTAATTATCAAGGAAATACAAATCAAAAACACAGTGAAGTATCATGTACCACCTGTTAGAATGGCTATTACCAAAAAACAAAAAGGAGCAAGTGTTGGAGAGGATATGAGGAAAAAGGAACCCTTGTGGTATGTTGGTAGAAATGTAATTTGGTGCAGCCACTATGGAAAATAATATGGGCATTTCTCAAAAAAATAAAAATAGAACTACCATAGGATCCAGATATTCCACATCTAGGTATTCATCTGAAGAAAATAAAAACACGACTTAAAATTATATGCACCCATATGTTCCTTGCAGCATTAGTTATAATAGCCAATATATGAAAACACCCAAAGTGTCCACTGGTGTATGAATGGATAAAGAAGTTGTAACATATATATACACACATATATGTATGTACATATATATGTATATACATATGCATATAATGTATATACATATATGTATATGTACATATACATATATATACATATGTATATAATATACTAATATATTATGTATATAATACTCAGCCATAAAATAAAGGAAATCTTGCATTCACAACAAGGCTAATATGCTAAGTGAAATAAGTCAGAGAAAGACAAAGGCCATATTATTTCACCTACATGTAGAATCTAAAAAAACCCCAAACAAACAAAATAATACAAAACAAAACTCATAGATACAGAAAACAGATTGGTGATGGCTAGAGGGGAGGAGTGTCAAAAAGTGGATATACAGGTAAAGTGGGAAAAAAGATATGAACTTCCAGCTATAAAATAAATAAGTCATGGGGATATAATGTACAGCATTGTGACTATAGGCAGAAATACTGCATTGCATGTTTAAAGTTGCTAAAGGAGTAAATCTGTAAAGTTCTCATCACAAGAAAAAATATAACTGTATGGTGACAGATGATAACTAGACTTATTATGGTGATCATTTTGCAGTATATTCAAATATCAAATTACTATGTTGAATGTCTGAAACTAATAAAATGTTATATGCCAATATTACTTCAAGATAGGTGGATAGATGATAGAAAGATAGAATCTGAAATTTATATTTAGGATATCTTGTTTCTTGGCCAGTAGTTCAGTTCCTGGATTTTTTTTTCCAACTACAACATATATCTTTAAAGATTAAAATACAATTTCTTAGTTTTAGAATAAAGAGATTTTGGGAAAGCTACATGAAAAAGTTTAAGG